>CAJNDT010006021.1:0-185000 GCA_905221615.1 Symbiodinium sp. CCMP2592 | reverse complement strand
AGTAGGTAAAGGATAGCAGGCACAAATTCCTCAAGCCTGAGCGCCTGGTAGCTCAAGTGGCCTGTAGACTCCTACAAGCCTCATGTTCTCTCAGTCAATAAAGAACAAATTTAAAGGCACGGCCTATGCCCAAAACCTCTTCACACTCGTCCGTTTCTCTCCAGGAGAGAACTGTTCATGATATAAATCCTGCATGACCCAGAATAAGGAATATACCATATATAATTCCCATATATATATATATATATACATACATATACATATATATGATGGGTAATGCAGGATGTATATCATCAACCGGAACCGGGAAAATCCTGCAGCTGCGCTCGCTTGGCCACGCGCTCCCGGAGAGCCTCGGCCTCGAGACTCCACGAATCTTCGGATCGAAGTCTTGGCTTTTCAAGCCATAGGCTTAGAGTTTGTTTTTTATGTTTTTGTTCTGTGAGAGCCTTTTTGGTGTAGGTTTGGGAGTTTGGGGTTAACTTTAAGGTTGGGGGATTTCTAGTGATGACGTCCGCAGCTCAGAAAATTCACGGAGGCCAGCAAAATGATAGCGTCTATGGTGCCACTTTTGAGGGGGTCGGCGAAAGGCTTGATGCAAGCAACAGTGCCTAACAGGCTGCATCGTGGGATGCATCCGAGAACATATGCGTAGCCGACCATCGCAGAAGGATGCTGAGCGATTCTCATCCCAAATGGCAGTGCTTCTTGCTGCAAGGTTCAGACAGGGAAGGTCAACTCTGGCATCTTTGTTCAGGCTTGCGCGGGTGATGTAAGAAATCCAGTATACGGGTGGGGTCGGCTGCTCTCACTCATGGCCACGCCGGCGCGCCTGGGCCACAGCTTTCTCCGCTGCCTGGGCCTCGTAGTGAGGGGAAAATGCAGAAATTCATGGATTGAGACCTGGTACACTCTCGCCGCACCTTGAACCAGTTTCGAGCTGTGTTTCTAAGTACACGCCCCACGAGGCACCCATGTCAACAGGCTCTGGGCCGTATGCACGCGCAAAGTCCAGTCTGCTCGGAAATTGAAGTGTCTCAGCTTTCCAAGCGCCGCCCTCGCCTGCCGGCACTGTGCCAACCATGTGCCCCGCTCGGTGTCCGAACCCAAGCGCCATCTTTCCTGTCGGAACGGAGGAGTCGTTATCATGGGGTCGTGCCCTATTCGGTGAGCATTGAGTGTGTGCCATCCCACCCATAGGCACACAACGACATAATGACTTGCTCCATCGCATGAGCACAGGACCGGCACGTGGTCCCCAACAGCTTTTCCGTGGTTCGATGCCTTACCTTTCCCAGAACTGCACCTATTCCGAACTAGGTCGAAGGCATAGTGATGCGAAGAATCGCACAGCATCTCGAGCCCGGCCACGCCATTCGACTGCTTCTACGGCCCGGAACAACTTACAAAAAGGTGAAACTTCTCTGACTGTTCCCTAAACTTGGAACTCAACCTTCAAGCCCGGCCTCACATCCCCCACGCTCGCCCTTACGCTGTCGGACACCATAAGGGAGTTTCCGAAAATAGGGGCCCTAACATAATAGCCTAAATAGTAGGCTCCTTATTATAAGGACCCCAAAACAAGGTACAAGGAACCCCTAATCTTCGGAAACTTCCATTTTTGAACCTCAACCCGACAATCCCAAAGCCAACATCCTCTGTGCCGCCTCTGCACGGGCGCAGAGTTGCCAGGCCAGCTCAGCCTGTAGGGCTAATAATATAGGGGCCTTAATGGTTAGAATAGGGTTCCTTTAAAAGGGGACTATAAGGGATCCATAAGGGTAATATAGGGGCCTCAATAATTAGAAAAGTGTTTTGGGGCCCATTCTTCTGTAATTATCCTGCCTTTCCCTCTCCCTTTTCTTACGAAAAGCGCACTGCTGATCGACCTGCCCTGACCTGGCTTGTCTAATGCCGTCCACCTTGACGGACCAGTCCGGGGTGTCGCCCAATGTTGGGAGCCAACCGCGCTCGCGGATTGCCTCGCACTGGCTCCTAAGCCTTTGAATGGCATGTGCCGAAGATGCGGTACTCGCGAGAACGGTCGGGAAGGAAAGCCATAAGGTGGAGGTATCAGGCAAGGCCCGAGTTCGGAGTTCCTTGGTGCTTAAGTTATGCTTCCCTGAATTTGGACACTCTGGGCCAGGCATCCCTTGCCTCTACACTTTCTGGTGAAGAGGTCTTCTTGGGGATGAGTACTTCCGGAGAGCACTTGCTTCCCGAGCGAATAAAGAAACGTGTTGCCTAGCATCAAGCACGGCACCTGCTATGAAACACCCCGACACGGCCCCGGGGCCCGGATCCTTGACAATCTCTGTGGCAACCTCAGGAGGAGCCGCGGACACCTCAAGGATTGAACAAAACATGCTTGTGGGCAGCGAGCTCAACAGGAAGGCACTCGCCGTCTGGGAAACTTCAAGCCGAGGCGCATCCACGGAAATCTGTCCGTCAAAGTGGCGCTGCTCGTCAGGCAATATGGGCTCCATGGCTTTGGCCTCCTGAAAGAGGCAGAGTGCTCCGGCTCAGGATATCGTCGGTTTCGGTGGCCCGTGCTCATCATGCAATACCAATGTGCCTGGTCATCATAGTCATATAGTGTATAGCAGCTGACAAGGGCATGTGACCGAGGAGTGGGAACTAAGTCACCCGGCTACCTTTCGAATTGGCGGCTCCTTTTGTAGCACCGTCCGCAGTCTGGCAGAAGGCTTCCTGAAGCTGTGGAAGCTGTGCATCTGTTATAACCAGAAGAGCACAAGACTTTCAAGCCGGGCTGCAGAGCATGGTGTGCGCAGCCACGCTGCTCGATTCGCCCGGCGCACCTGCAACAGAAACTCAGACATGCAGATGCGAGGGACGCACCACAATGATCGTTAGCAGTCGATTCTTGCAGCCACGCAGCAATCCGATGTGGGACTCTCCGTAGCGCTTGGAGAGCTGCCCTAGCCGAGTTCCGAAGGATTGGAGTTAAGGCTCCACAAGAAAGCAAGCTGCTGGATACTGTCAGAGGCATGTCAAAATCGAATGGGCTTTCGTCCGATTGATTCAGGCTCAAGCCTTCAAGACCATAGCCCATTTCATCATGGGGGTGGCTGAATTCCACCAGCATCGTCCTCCAAGGTCAGCTAAGGACCGCGGTTTGCGGGCGTGATGGGACGTGCCAGGCACACAACATGCGTCACGCGTTCTCAGCCGGGCCAGGACGGTGCCAAGCACACAACTCGCAGGTCACACCCTTCCGTCCGGCAGCCCCGCTTCTGCCAGCGTAGCCGCTGGAGCTCTGTGATGGCGTCCATGCGCTGGCTGCGAAGTATGTTGGTCCTGAAAGCAGAGGCAGGCGACTTGCTGGTGACGTTTCTAACAGTGACCACGAAGGAGATTTGAAGCAGTTCTGCATTGAGAAGTCTCAATACGGTAGAGCGGTTCTGCATTGAGAAGTGTCAAAACGGCAGGGCAGGGTCTGCAGTTGGAAAAGCGGATCCTCGCATAATGCTATAGATGATTCATGTCTGAGGCTCCTGTGTCTATAAGCTTCCTGGTGCCAGTCTGACAGGTTGACTCTGTTTGTTTCATTTCCTTTAAAAAACATCACGGTAGGAGCCGGTAATTAGCAGACGGGGTTCCAGCTGCGAGCATGTATTTAAGCAGGAGTTCCTGTGCAACGCTAGCGCCTTTTCGGCAGAGATGCTGCAACTAGCAGAACACTCTCGTAGGCCAACTCTGCTGCCGCTTCACAAACCCTGTCTACATACTGCCCAGCCATGCGACCTGTCGATGAGAAGAAGGTTGTCTCCA
Source organism: Symbiodinium sp. CCMP2592 (assembly GCA_905221615.1). Classification (NCBI taxonomy): domain Eukaryota; class Dinophyceae; order Suessiales; family Symbiodiniaceae; genus Symbiodinium; species Symbiodinium sp. CCMP2592. The sequence continues at coordinate 181,208 of CAJNDT010006021.1, read as the reverse complement.
TCTCCGACGGGCCTCTGCGCCTCCAAAACTCCACGGTTTCAACAGCACTCCATCAAGAGCTGAAGGTCCAGTAAGTCACCGACCCCAAAAGAATTGAACCCTGTGCTGGATCACCTCGGAAACTACAACAGCACGTACTAAACTTCCAGCCCGCAGTGTACTCGAGCAGCTTCCTCCCTCCGGTGGGCTTGTGTCCCACAGCCTATGCAAAGCGGGCCTCGGCATTTTCGCCTGGCGCATCAAGGCAGTATGCAAGACAAGGCGTGGGACAGTCTGCTGTGCTGTTTTTGTGCTTTCATGTACTTGCAAGTAAGTAGGCATGCAAAATTCGGGTTCAGGGTTTCTTGCGGAACATGGGTCAAAATGCGCATTTGTGCACTTAATAACACCAGTATCAAGCAAGAGGGCCGACCATCCTGATAAACAAAAATAATGCCACCCTTCTGCTAAATCAGACTCTGCTTAACTTTCACGTACTATACGGCCACCAGAGTCACAGAAAGCAGTAAACGGGTCTCAAAATCCGACTTTCTGTCCTCGCACCTCCCTCCCCCTACTGCTTACAAGCCTATAAAGCCTAAACCTCGATTATTTAATTATAACCATAAACCCATCAGACCCCCAACTCCGAGTCTTCGGCTTTTCTTCCGACGTGTGGCGGCCAGGCTGCGTGCGCCGGCTGCCCGAAGCTCTCCTTGAGCTCGGATTTGGGAAGTGCCCCAATACTTTTTGGGCAAAGGGTTGAGAGGTTTAAAGGTTGAGGGAACTTATACGTTCAATTACGTTCAATTTCCCAAGGGCATCGACAGCTGTCATACATGCTCGGGCATGCCAAGGCTTTGAAACTGGGTGGAATTTCAAAACGCTGCTTTGTTCAGCGGCTACCCCCCAGACCCTGCGCCAGAGGGCGAATGAACCAGAAACTCGCCAAGGTGCGTGCATACGCCTTCCGTGAGCCTTTTTTGGTCGAGGAAGCGCTGATCCCATCGTAGTGTATGTGGCTGCCTCCTATCACCTTAGTGGATGGAATCTCCAAAACATGGCTCCAACCCCTGGCGGCCGTCTAGCTCTCGGCATGCAGCTTGCAACTGTCAATGCGGCTCTCTGTGAGAATGGTTTCTGGTTGCAGAGAACTGCCAAGAAAGAGAAGCGCCAGGGGCAAATGCAAAAGAGTGGAGGGGGTGGGCGGACGGGTAGTGGCAGTGGTTGTGCCTCGTGGAGGACGCTGCAGACGGAAGTCTTCCCAGAGCCGCGCATGCCTTCAACAACCCGTCTTAAACACTCGCAACTCGGACTCGCCAGACGAGGTCTCTCGGAAGTATACATTGTCTGCATCCTGCTGCATTGCTGCACTTGCCTGAGATGATTTGGATCACTCAGTCTTTCTGCAGTTTGACGTTTCATGCCTAATAAAAGTTCATGGCGTGCCTCTTCATTCAATCACGCTAGACATTCGGAAAATGGCACATACAGGAACGCAATGTGGCATTCGCCTGCAAACCCAGGCTGCGAGCATGTATTTGCAAAGAAACCCAATGCTAGCTGTTGCATGCCCGCTGTTCAGGACACATGTGTTTCTCCGCGCCTAGAAGCATAACACAAACGCAGCGTGCTGGGGCAGTCGAATCCTGAGAGACGTCGGCAATCTTACCAGGTCTTTGCAGCTTCTGGGGTGGGATGAGGAAGGACTTGAGTCCTGAGCAAAATGCTAAAGTGGCTGTGCTTTAGTGCTTCGTCTCTCTCTCTCTCTCTCTCTCTCTCTCTCTCTCTCTTCTTCTTCTGCATGGCATGAAAGGCGTGCGAGGCCTTTCGGCCACATGGGCCCCCCATTCGTTATGGGGCATATGGAAAGGCGTGATATATCAGCGAGTCCCCCTGATATGCAAGAAAGTTATACTGGCCTATGAAAGGTCAGGGTTCCTCAGCTGGTTGCAGGACATATGCACGGCAAATTACAGCTCCATGTCCCCCTCATTTCCAACATACCACAAAGACACAGTACACCAGGGCATCCTAGTAGTCACGATTAAAAAACAACACCGAGATTCGAGGGACATCATAGAACCGCTCCACGGTCCTCAAGTGTACAGTTGTAGTACAAGAATACGATGGCATCCCCCGAAACAGAACACATCAACTCAGAACATCCACAAACTTCCAGACATAGCGCATGCCATCTTAGGTGAAACCAACATGGGCACACTACACAATTGTTGGAGCTCGTGTGTTCGTAGCAAGAAGAATACCATAGTAACCAGAACATAACAATGCCATCCCAGCTCCATCGGATTGTTGATTTTCTTACTGCATGAGAGTCCCCCGGCATGAAAAACACAACAATAACAACAGATTGAATAACGTCACAATGATTACATGTTCTGGGATTCTCCATTACAAGCGGACTGATCTCTCTCTCTCTCTCTCTCTCTCTCATTCTCTCTCTCTCTCTGTCGGTACCGTTCCCCTTCAGTGGCTACGGCTGCTACGGGGCCCGTAATCAGATCAAACTCAGGTGACCTTTGCTTTCGATCCAAAGCGGCGGGAGAACTTTGGCCCGCGACTGCCGAGTTGTCGCCTGGTGAAGCCTGGGCCTCGGCCTTGGCCAGCGATGGAAAGCCGAAAATAGAAACTGCGGGCCCTTTGCAAGGGCAATGGATTTAGCCCGCGCTGCATACAGTTATCATGTACTACCGAGGGTGAGAACGGCATGTTCGGATTCGTGGAGAAGGGGCGGCCTTGTTGTTTGCCTTCACTGTTGGACTTTAAAGCAAGAGGCTCCGCTACGCATCCTAGCAAGGCATGCCACCGCTGTCACTTGGATGCTTCGGATTCACCCCGCCAACATCGAAACCTCCACCTCCTGTTAAAGGGAGCAGTCATATGTAGCATGCTCTGAACTATGGGCTTTTTTTACTGTCCCTTCTCCTAACAGTGGCATGGTGTTTTTGCAGCTCTACTCTACAGAAAAGCCCAGATCGATGTGGCCCATTGCCAGTCGAAAACAAGCCGCTTTTGATGCCTTTCGGTCAAGCAGCAACAAAATATCACTGCCTGTCGACCGACTATCCTATAGTTACTGTACCCTGAAACAACTACGCCCTTTCATGGTCATACCCAGACATCTTGTGATTCCGAAGATACCCGATAGCTACGGGCTCACAACCTACCCTACAGTGGTGCACGGCCGGGGCTGCTGGACCCTTTGATCCGTCACAGCGGCGTCGGCATCTGCTCGTGCGCGCTTGAGCGGTGGCTCCGGCCTGGATCCGTTGCTCAAGACTGGGGTTTCGCGGTAACTCTGTATACAGTGCCGCGCCCCGCAACATGCCAAAAGGCGGTCTTCTGCGAGCCGGACGGACATGCAAACGACATTTAACCTATTAACTCCTGTGTCCGACCAACAACATCGTGTTCCTACTTGCCCTTCCCGAAAGTTTGACTCGCCCGCTGGCCCACAAAAGCTCGGGCTAGTCCGGTGTGCCTCTCTTCATTGAGGTGGAGAAGACTTCGGATGGCCAGTGAAAGCCGGGCTACAGCTTTCTCGTACGCCTTTTCCTGCGGGTCGACAGAATCCGGCTTCGGGTTGGCAGTGATTCCGTGGTTGCCGGAGAGCTTTGGTGCTGAGAGGCTGGAGTAGGATAATTGCTGCGGTAGTAATGTGGCAAATTTGCTTTCGACCTGAAGCTTTTGCGACCCTAGAGCCTTGAGCTTTCAACATGCTTTCAACACTCGAAACGATCCAGTTCCTCTCGTTCCTCTCTCTGACAGGGTCTATACGGCAGGGCAGGGCCTCCGCGCCGTTCTCCGCCATGTCCAAAGCTTCGGCCACTGCCGGCCTCAAAAAAGCTGGGGCCTTTGAATCCAAACAAGGCTCGTGGAGTTGTCAGAAGGCGGGGGTTGCAGTGAACTGTTGGCGGCCTCTTCCTGGTGTTCACTCTTGGGAGAATCAGGTAGCAACAGCATGCAAAGGTAACTCGCACATTGAATGAAAATTGATGGTTTGGGAACACAAGGCACCGTGCTGATAGATGGCGTGCAGAACTGCAAATTAAAGCCATCTGTCTGGCCACAACCCCTCCTGCAACTGATAAGTGCCCTGACACTGGCACGTGAAACATCTATTCTAAAGACGATCCCCTGCCGCTCCGACTGCGACGCTAAGCCCGGAGCTGCTCAGAGAGCCAGGACAGTCCCGCTTGCTCGATTCTCGCTGCCTTCCGTGGCTACCAAGACCAAAAGAAAGACCAAAGCGAAGTGTAAGCACAATCCGAGGGATATTTTTGCGGTATGCCTGTGCATCTTGAACACCTCGGAGAGTGTCATCAAAACATGCTGCACTCTTGGAAGCCTCCACATCCTGCGGGCGGATGCCCTGACAGGATTTGTGCAAGTCGATGGTTGTGTAGGTGCAGATGAAATGACGACTGCAATGGCGACGTATCGGTGCTTATACTGCATTGGAGCCACTGCCGAGGGTGGTCGGTCGCACTCGTGTGCTGGCCGTGGACGCCAGCAAGCTAATCAACATATGAGCATGCCAGAAAAGTGCTCTCCCCGTTCCAAACTTTGAACAAACCAGGTGCATTGTCGCTCTGCAAGTCAGAAAGAAGTGAAGCCAGCTCCTCGCTAAGCAGCCCAGCCTGGACGTGCTGTGATGCCTCGTGGCTGGGGCGGCATACGATCAATCTTCTTCATGCGAGTTCAGTCTTGCTATTAGTGAGTAGTAGATGTTCGTTCCTCTGGTTCGTAATCAAGAAGCCGTGCGCAATACTTCTCTGTACTGTAGTAACGCTTGCACTCTGAACGATGCCTCTGTGTGCAACTGCTGGATCTTGGCTTGAGGCCTCTCTTCTTGACTCTTGGCTTTGCTGGGCTTACATTAAGCGGGAGCCGCTCCCCTTCGTGCGGCAGAGTCTGCAACAGAAATCTTTTCTCTTCTCTGTCGATCTCTCCCTCTACTTCTTCCCTCTCTCTTGTTCTTCCTACTGGTCCTCTTCCAGGGCCCATGTGGTGCAACACTTTCGCGACAAATGTGCAGAGACAACTACAGGAAGACATTGCGCGGCGAGGCCGATCCTTCTGTGGAGTAAGGCCCTGTTGAATAGTTCACAACATGCACACAGAGGGTCCCTCTTGCTCACGGTCAGTTCTCAATCGCTGAGTGCTGCACTGGCTTTGACATCTTTCCGCGCGAAGATCGCGAATTCACGAATCGTTAGTTATGGAAGCTAGTGCGTACCTGGAATCGGGTGGCAGGGATGCTGGGAGAGTGACCATGTGCAGGCGGCAGTTCCGACCGAGTGCAACTGATCAGCTAGGAAGCGGAAGCTGGAAGTGGGCCAGGCTGTTCACAATTCCGACCACAGCTTCATGCCTTGCGCTTGGGTTGGGATTGCTGACCTTTGGTTGACCCCTGATATCTTGGCCTTTCATCAGGCCGTCTAGCTGAAGAGCCAGAACGTAAAGCGAAGTGGAAATGCCCAGAATCTTGTGGTTCCACTGACTAATGGAGGCAAGCAGAGATGTGCGATAAACTAAGGCTCAAGGCTGCGATCCGTCGAAGCCGGCACAGCAAATTTTGATGCAGCTGCAAGTCGACTGCTTTCGCGTGCTTTGCGACTCCGCACAGTCGAGCGATCACGCTAGCCGAGAGCAACCTATAAACCCTAACCCCCAAGTCGTCCTAAGTCTGACAGAAGGCAACCTCTGCACTTGTGTTCCGAGGTAGAGGAAAGAGGTGCTCTTTCAGCTCATGGGAGCTCGATAAGCTTACATCTCCGCCGCTGCAAGGATTGGCCTCAAGTGCTGGAAGCGGCCCATGGGCGCAGCATCTGCACCGAGGCCTGCCGGTGTCTGAAGTCACTTTCGGACTCAGGACTGTGCTTACCGCCTCCGGTCCACTGTCACATAAAGGGAAAATTACATAAATACCCATATTACAACGTTACCTTGCTGGGTTACAACACAGTACATCGCATTACATCAGATCACGTCACGCCACAGCATATCATGTCGCGTCACACTACATTCCATTAAATTCCATTTCATCACATACACATAATACATACACTGTATACTGCAACACAAAACCATGATGCCAGTGCAGTTCTGTGCGGAAGCAACAGAATTGGATTCTATGCCGTATTGTACAGTTTAGCCTAGCCGGACACAGCACTATAGTAGCATCTGCTATGATGTGACATACACTAATGTAGAAATACCCGGCTGGTTCGATTCTCTGCATGCTTTCATGTCCAGACCACTGTCACACAACAGACTGGATCGATGCTTCTTGGCACCCTCTGTCGCCAGCATAATGTAAACCTCCTATTTATAAACCCCCCCTCAATTACAAAACCCCACCCCCGGAACTCAACTATAAACCCCCCCTGAATTACAAAACCCCCCGGCCCAAATCCCCGAAATTAGGTACTTGTTGTTCCGTCTTGTGAGAGAAAGAAAGAGAGAGAAACTGCAGCTACTACGACAGCTTCAGGTCTATACTACTGTACTGCGACGACCGACCCCCCCCCCTTAAATAGTCAATAGTCAATCCCCCCCACCGGGCGAAGGGTGGGGTTATTATTAGGAGGTTAACATTAATCAAACTTGGTGTGCAGGGAAGCAGATACAGGACGCAAAATATGGTTAACTCCAGACTGAACTCCGTCAGCAAAACCACGCCGCTCCTTCCGCGGGAAGCTCTTGGATCGCGACCTCTCAAGTGTCACGACGAACCGAGCTTCCGAATCTTAGGCCTGCAACTATGACAGTCAGGAGCAACAACAAAAGCAGAAGAGCCTAAGCACAATACAAAGATGCGGATATTAGTACGGTAGAGCTAATTCCCTCCACTATGAGTATCACGACGGCGACTACTCCCAATGGCCCTGCTTGCTGCTACACCACTGTGACCAGCTCCAGCACCAGAACCAGCTGCAGCAGCAGCAGCAGCGCCACCGCCACCGCTACCGCCACGACCACCACCGCCACCCCGACCACCACCGCTACCCCGACCACCACCACCACCTTCAGCAGCAGCAGCAGCAGCAGCAGCAGCAGCACCAGCACCAGCAGCAGCACCAGCACCAGCACCAGCTCCACCACCCCTCAGCATGTGCCAATTGTTGGATGTTTCCAACAGCAAACATGGGGTGGTAGGAGCCGCTTAAACACGTTCCATGAAGGCCTGGTCGATGACCGAGAGAAGCGTCAGTAATGCTATAAAGTTGCAACTAGGAACAACCAGAGAACCTGAAACACATGGAGAGGCTGACTTTGCTGACAGTCTCGCAGCATTAGACGAATATGGTGCTGGATTATCATTGCTGTCATCGTCACTTAGACTTGTCGTGCGTCTGATCGTCAGTATCCTGAACGACAGTCATGCTTTTCTGTCGAGAACACAACGAAACATGAACTCCAGCAATGTCACCTGCTTGTCACGATATTTACGACCCGTCCCAGTATACATACATACATGCATGCATGAATACATATATATATATATATATATGTATGGACTGCATACTGCGGACGATGAAGCACGACTACCAGCAATCCTCCTGAATAATTATATAGACCCAACTCAGTCTCCAGCATGTTGCCATCCCACATTCGTTTCAGTCACCTTTCCGCAGTGTAGCCTCTGCCTCAGCAGGCGTGAACGGACAGCTTCTGCATCTCAACTGATCCGGACGGACTTGGCCAAATCGTGAATTTCTTGCATGCCCAAGTGCAGATGCAAGGCTGGCCCCGGCGAGGCTCTTCGCTTGAAGATGGGCAACACCAATTACAAATCCGGCTGCTTTATTAATCCCTGTAACTTCCCAGTGGCCTATAGTCTCCGCTGTCCTGGCTTCTTAGGCAGCCCACTTCCCAATCCTATTCGTCCCAACGCACACTCCACCGGCCGGCCTCCATGATCGCCAGCGCTGGCACAGTGTGGGATCCTGCTTCTTTGCACAAGGAACACTTGGGGGGGAAAGCCCTCCTCCTCCTCCTCTCCGAGTACATCGTGGAGACTGACCGAGGACCCGCTGGTGAAGATGAGAGAACATAGACATGTGGAGACCGATGTGGAAAGCAAAGTTCATACAAGGAAGCGCGCCCTAGATTTGAACATTTTGAGACAGCCAGATGCTCGCATCTTGCGTTGTTCGCAATAGGATCTGGCATTCCATGGGTGCTTCTTGCACATCCACAGAGACTGTCAAAGCCAGGCACTGGTCAATGCTCCCTTGCCAATGCATAACATGGAGCCCCCTTGCAAAAAGCTAAACGGCAGACCACATCCATGTAGTCACCATCAGCATCGGAAGTATTGAAACCAGTGAAGCTATACACACAGCAGCGTGTGGCCCAAAAACCTTAAAAGTCAAGCAGATGCAAACCCAAGAGCTCAATCAGCTGGCGGACAGTCGCGCCTGCGAAGGGATGCAAACACAGTCTCAACAAGTCTGGCCTAGCTGCCCCTGGCTTGAAGTCATATAGAATATGTAAGTACCCTAGAACACTAATTAGACTATGATAGTGGACTATATGTTCGGAAGTTAGGCCGGAAGGCCCAACCTGCGATCGTGTTTAAAGCCGGGCACTTCGGGTCTTGGGGTGGGTTGGGTAGTCTGTCAGTTATGCCCGGTCCTCAAACGAAGCAGCCATGCTAGCATGCTTTTGTCGCAAGGCACGAAACATGGCAGAGCAATCATCCTCGCCCCGGCGAATGCACGGCTTCGCGAAGCGGGGTGGTCTGGTACTTCTTGCATAGTAAGTTGGCTACAGACTCATTAGCCGTAAGCGTCAAGATAGAAGCAACCCTTGCTAATGATGCCTGGCACGTATGTTGTAGCAGTGTACCGTGACAATTGGTGAGCGATGGAACTCAATGCCAGTGGAGCTTGTCTCCAACCTAGGACCTAGGGCTCAGGTGGGGATCAGCCCAGTCCGCTCACTCCTTCATCATCGCCCTGGGAGAAGCGATGCATACAACGGCTGGCATTTCTCGACTGCCTAGCTGCCCAACTAAAAACAACCACCCCGAGCACGCGACAAGGCGGTGCAACCATGAAGCCCTATAAACGCCCTGAGCTCATCTGCCACGTGGCTCTTCATCCTTCAGGGACTCTTCCTTCATGATCTCCCGGGTGATGTCCCCCATGTCGGGCTTGTTCTCTCCCTGGAGATACGGACTCCCAGAAGGGTTCGTTGGGCCTGGCAGCTTCGGGCTATGCAGAAGCAGGAAGCCACAGTCAAGACCAGATGTCACTGGAGTCTGAAGTCGTGTTTTCAAACCTTCAGGGTTTGGGCAACTCACCTTTCGCAGCTCGGACGATCCATTCGATTCAAGGCTTGGTGTAACCACTTCGATAAGTCTCTCGCAAAGGGAAGTCCTGCATAACGGTGGAAACCATACCGGTGTGTCGAAGGCTGGCCGATGTCCGGAGAGAACACTTGAGAACATGTAAGGTATGTATTTGGCTCTTCAAATAAAATTGGCCTTACAGTCACCAGACATCCGTACCACTTGTACTACAATGATGCCCATGCTGCACAACTCAAGCCCGGTGTGCCAATACCCCAAAGCAGAAATCTCAAACGTGGCCATATAGCCATATTGCCGCAACAACCCTGCCATTGTGCCCAGATCTTCGACGCCCGGCCGCCTGCATGTTCGCACCCGCTTCCAAGCCAGGCTCCTGGAGCATGCTTGCAGCTCTTCAAGAAGCCCTGCACATTGTTGAAGATACACGCAAGTCTATTCAGAACATCCTCGAGCCTTATATGTCTCATGCAACTGCTCACAGCATGGCGCAGGATGGCCCCGTTTGCATCGTGCAGAAACCAAGCTGTCAAGGATGCCTCCCTTCCGCAGCACATGCAGATTCATGCGTCAAACCGTCAAACCATCCCTCCATCCATTCATCCGTGCATACATACAGACATACATCCATCCATACAACGTAGATGCAGTGCGTGAGCCTACACACGTACCAATAGGCCAGTAGGCACAGCCTTGACACGTCATGCCGCATCCGAAGTCCTTGACAGCCCCTTGTTCCGCCTCTTTCGCGATCCTGGGTCTGCATGCTCTGCGCAACACGAAACGGTAGCACGAAAGCTAGATCATGGATTTAGGGCTGCTATGTCTGAGAGGGCTGAGGATGACAGCCGTGCAGCAAGAACTCGTAATCAGTGCTGGACCAAACAGAGCTGCCTAGCACTGCTGCCTAGCTGGTTTCTAGATGTGTACTTTCCCCGGGACTTTCCCCAGACAGCCCTTGCTGTGAGTGTGTGCGTAATGTTGCTGCCCAAACCCCGGTGCACCTCCGCAGTGCGGTAGCCTAACTACCACGAAGACTTGTCAAGTTCCACAACATGGTTTGTTGGTGCGAGTAAAAGAGTGCCAAATGCGAGCAGGTGTGTCGCCTCTTGCCATTCATTGCAACTTGCTCTCTAGTCCCCAACAAGTCGTTTGTATGATATCGTCGATTGAACTGAGCTATTACGTGCGAGACCTGATGAATGCTCCTCTTCGGACAAACCCAAGGCCGATGGAAAGCTGTACCTTGAGTTCTTGAACCCGAAATCCGCTTTGTCAGATTGAAATGATGGCTGCTCATCCTTCACACCACCCGCTCATGCACAGGCCATGTAACTGACCCTTCGGTTCGACAGTCATCTCGGTGACCTCATGCAGGGGGCTTCACTACGTATCACCGGGCGCTGGCCATAGTTACAACATGTTACAACTTCGCAGGTTGCCGACGCAAGGATGCGAATCAGTTTTGCATCTGCTTCCATCAACTTGTGACTTCGTGCAAAAGTCTCGCAGAGCTCGAGGCTAATCCCACATACGCCTAACATCAAGAGCTCCGGCCTGCCCTTTGGGAGGTGGTAGGCCAGGAGTGGCCGTCAACTTCATCTCGTCATCCTAGGCTCCGAAGGAAGCTGCTTCCAGGTTTCACCATAGTGCACAGATGAAGGGGCCTCAGTGATTGGAGGAGGGCTTCTCTACTGTTCTGCTTTATCCTTGTATATGGGTAATACAAAAGGGATTGCTGGATTCTAGAGGGCACGGCTTTCAAGAACAAGGGTTCGGGTTAGACCTTGGGAGACGCAGAGGAAGACCTGGGTCACAGCCACATCATGCCCGCAGGTAAAGTACAAGCAATTGGCCTCGAAGTAGTCGATGGGCTCGTCGTTTGCATCCAGGGCTGTGACCCGCAGAGTGTAATTGTTTGATGCCTGGCTGCCATCGACTCACTGCTTTCAAGGCCCATACACGAGAACAATCTGCTGCCCAGCTTGATATGATGTGACAACTGATTTGCAGTCCGCGCTGCATCCGGACAGAACGTCAGAAATCGAAGCCTTGGGCATGAAGCAAAACAGGCTTGCAAGCATTGTGTAAGAGTCACGCAAATTCCGTGATCCAAATTTAAAACTCCACGTAGCAGCAATGGCAAAGCACTCCTGGTTTAACCTGCAGTGCAGACATGGAGGCTGCTGTCCGCTCTTTGCGATCGCCGGCGTCGTCTCCGTAAGCGATGGCCTTTGCACGGAGGTCAATGGTCTCTTGCTTCTCCGATCAGCCATGATGTTATGCAAGGCCTCCCGAGCTGTAGCACAGATGGAGAGACATCGTCGAGCTTCATGCTACTGTAGCAGCTGGCTTTGCCCAGTGGGTGGCTGGACCTAGCCTGTGCGGACACATAGACGAAGCTAAGGAGCAGAAAAGATATGAAAAGACTGATATGCTAGAGCTGCGTGAACGAAAGGTGTATTGAATCTGAAGCATCGGCTAAGTCATCTTTTGGCCTTCAGACATGGTGGCGCCTTCAAATATCCCACCCTGTCGCCAGTCTCCCAGACCCACTTTGCCCTGTTTTATCTGTCGAGTTTTGCAGAGCACCCGCCTGCACGCTTGAGCTCTTTCAACAAACGACTCCAGGTGAAGCTTTCGATTGGCAGCACGCGGGCGAAAAGATGCTCTGCAGCTAGAACATACGAGGAACGACCCCAAGCCCTTCAGATTTGGGTGTTTCAGACAGACTTGACCGTGACGCTAGTCTGGACACCGAGCGCCAAGGTCATGACTGTGCAGGCCGAAGGTTCTCGAAAAAGCGCAGGTTCTGAAACCGATAACATGGAGTTCTGACACATCTCAGCGGCATATCGCCAGGCTTCAGGAAGCGCCGGAGGTCGTATGCGGCATCCTCAGCTCCGCAAGACGGGATGGGGATCGGAAGCGGGCCCCGAAAGGACGTGGGGCACTCGACTTGGGAGAAGTATTAGTCTCTTCTATCGATGTTCATAATGCCTGGAAAGGCCGATTCGGATCTGGTGAGGCGGAAAGCGTCGCTTCGGGCTTTGTTCAATCATCTGGCCCAGGTGCTGTAGTGCATGCCACGTTATGCCAAGCTTTTGTTGCTAGAGGGGGCCATGTCAAAATGCATTGCCAAGTTTTGGCAAGATTGAAAAAGGTATGCTTTCAGCTGCCAGAAATGCCGTGCAAACTTTCTCAGCGTGAACGACAAGATCCCCAGCTCCCCGTCACCATCCCACCTGACCCAGCTCAAGTCCGTCGCCAAGACCAAACTCCTTATCACCGCACAGAACCAGAAACTAAGTGAAACAGGAATGAGCCAATCTAGTGGGCAAGCTGCCCACTGCAGCCTGGCCGTGTTGTCATTTTCCTTAAACCAGAAGGCACATGGGATTGTCTGCCATGCAATGCAGGCAAGCACAGACCACAACTACGAGGCGACATACTCTCGGATCCTTCTTCGCGGGCTCTGCCCATAACATAGGCGAGCAAGACCTGCTTGTTGAAGTAGTTACGAGCCGTGACTCTCTACAATCCTGTATGAACATGAATCACGCAAACCTAGCAAAATCGCACGCATACAAGAACAGTCCCGGTAGCCAAACTTGACTCTGCCCCATGTTGCAAGCTTTTGGGTGATTGATGCTTCAGTGATCTGAAGAGTCCGTCAGACTGCCAGGCACCCTTCAGCTAAAAGTTAAAGGATGTCGGGGCCAAGACTTCTTCAACGGTTCTAGACTGACTCAAGCATTGCCAGCACGTACACATCAGGAGACAAATTGCCTGTTTCTCGACACAGCAGACAACTGGCTGACTGGGCACAGGATGCTAACTGGACAGATGGCACGAAGGTCGAATCAAAACCTGCTACGCCGAACGTCGAATATGAGACCCGACAAGGCTAGCAGGACTTGATTGCGACCGGCAGCATGCAGTCGCCCGCTCAAAACTCTACATGCGACAGCCAGTGCTTGATAGCATTCAATACAACTAGATTAACTAGATGCTGTGCATGTGCATATGTTGACAATCCCTTGCATTGAAAAACAAACTCTCCGAATTTGCGACAGGGTGCCAACCGGACCTTGAGCTTCTGAATGCGGCCGAGGAAATCCTCGGAAGGCTGCAGAAACGAAGTCTCTGCAATCTGCGACATCTGGATGCTCACTTCCCCCGGTCGTTCTTATCGGCACTTTCTGGGGCAGGACAGGCAGGCTTGTGTTCAAGCATACAAACAGTTCGTACCGGTTTGACATAAAGCGTGCGGTATGTGGTTTATCACCGGATACCACAACTGCCGGGCAGGTTGCCTGCGTGCTTTGGCTTGCTGATGTACGTTCAGATCAAACCTCAGGGCCACCAAACCTCCGACAAATCTCCATAATTAGCGGCCTAAATTAATAATTACCAATACTATTTTGGGGGTTCCTTATTGTGATTATAGTATAATGGGCCCCAAAACCTGAGTCTAATTACTAAGGCCCCTATATTCCTCCTCAGCAATCCGCGGACTCTTTGTTCCTATGGATTGGCCTAGCTCGTCTTAGAGATACCCTGTGCAAACCCCCACCTGGAAACCAGCATGCCTGCCTGACTGAAAGGTTTCAATGATTCAACATCGAAGCAACAGCCTGAAAAGTAGATACCTGGAAACACTACTTCCGTGGTAGTTCTGCGCAGACTTAGCCAGGAGGCCGGATGCAGTTCGGTGAATTCCTGCCGGAAAGTGATGCTGGGATGCGACAGCCTGCAGCTGTTCAGTCTGCACAAATTTCGACCGGCTCTTGCCTTCTCAGCCAAAGCAAACTGACTCTGTCTACCAGAACTCTCCGAAGTATTCCATTGCGAGCTCAACGTATGACCCTAGGTCCTAGGTTCAAGCGCATACCTGACAAACATCCTTGTAAACCTGCCTCATACACCCATGGCATCCATGGCATGTCGTTCAAGGATCACACTCGCAATCCTGCCCTTCGCAGGGATCTGGAGGAAGCAGCATAGTCATACACCCCCTTTCCGGATGCTGAACTCGAGATGCGACTAGAGGACGGCTTCCCACTCGGCGGCACCCTACACTTCGATTCCTATCTCCAACCGAACAAATTCCAGACTCGGCCGCGTGGCGCAGGGCGCCAATCGCCGGTGCCACACTTGCAGCCGAAGGTGGGTTTCCTGAAACTCCGCGAAGGAGGCTGCCACTGCTGCGAAGACCCTTGCCACCGCCAGCGCCACCGCCACTACGACTACGACTACCTACTGCTATTGCTACTGCTTCACGTACTCCCATTCCAGTCCTACACTAGTCCTACTTACTCCCACTCTTCCAACTTCCGCTCTTGCTACTACTCGTAATATCAGAATTCATGGTTTACTACTACCACTACTGCCACCACTGCTAAAACTGCTAATTACCACAACTACCACAACAAAACCGTACTACTACCACTACCAACAAACCACCACCACCACCGCCGCCGCCGCCGCCACCACCACCACCACCACCACCGCCGCCACGACTGCGACTGCGACTGCGACTGCTACTGCTACTGCTACTGCTACTTCTTCTTCTCCTACGCCTCCACCTCCGCCCACTCCGACCTACTCCGACTCCGACTCCTGCGACATCGACAAAAATACGAAAACACTTAGGGTCGTGCCTTCTGCTCAGCGCATGTACAACACTCCTGTGATTCTTGTGAGTGTCGGCCGTCACTGCTTAGTGGCTTAGTGGAATTCTGTCATGCTTCCAAGCACTCGCGGCACCATCATCACCGTTATCGCCACATCATCATCACCAGCAGCATCATCCGGAGTCTGTGTCTGTTCACAGTTACAGTACCTTACAGGCGGCAGATGTTGCAGACAAGCATACCGCTTCACAGTGCCATCTTGTGAGGCCTCGAGAAACTCTTGATGTTCGTACGTCTGCTTGCTGCCTCGCGTCATCTCACCGTCTTCGCTCGAAGCGATGTCCTGCCAGCTCAGCTATGTACCATCATGGGCTCACGGACGTGGTCCGCAGAAACGGATTTCACGCTTCTACGTGTTTGTGTGGCATGGCCATGTTGTGTGCCCTCCGTGACGGCTGTCAAAAGATAGCAGGCGCATCTCCAGACCTTGGAAAAGTACCCCACTGCCGGCGTGGTCACCTTCACTTCCCTTAGCGAGCACACAAAGCTATGACAAGTGAATTAGCACTCTGCCTCTCTCGCGGCCAACAGTATACTGTGCGTCAAAACTCCAAAGATGCACGTCTATAGGGGCCAGTAGATGTAGATCTTGCCGACACCAATCGCACACATGCCCATACAGATTGCTCTTCGCACACCTCTTGTTGTACTGAAAGCACAGCTTCGATCCCGGAGAAAAGCTGTACCTCTGAAAGATCAGGGACTTATTTATGATTATCTCAGATAAAGTCCCGTGCCCAGATACGGAAGGCCATCCAGGTTCTCCCACATAGGCGGGCGTTCGATGTCCTCCTCCTCTTCTTTCGGATCCTCGGACTCGTCCTGAGCTGTGCGAAAGTTTGAGGGGTCAGTGTCCCCAAATGAAACATTGCTTGCAGAATTCTGTCCTTGTGTTGCTCTTTCAGGATCTGATGGGTTGGATTGAAAGCTGATGCACTGTGCTCTCTCAGGCACCACGAGCCAAAGCTCGTCACAGCCCCTTGTTGAAAACCGTCTTCGACTGCGATGAAGCCTTTTGCGGCATCACCCAGAACCGCCATATTTCAGCAAGAATCTCGTAACCGCCTGCTACATACACTACCGGCAACCAGTGTGCGGCCGAGGCACCCCCCTGATGCCAGCGAGAGCTGGAGCATTATCCTCAAATCTTCAGCATGCGATTTGCAACAGCAGCACTCAGGATACGATGCGCGCTGGAACCAATAAATCACATGTGCACGGCACTACGCTTCTGGTTGAATCAAAGCCACGCGGTCCACCTCGAAGGCCTCGGCAGCACATTCCCACGCAAAGGCAGCAACTCGTAAAAGAATTCTCCTGCGCTTGAAGTGTCCCGGTCCCATTTTATGTGCTGCTTCTGATGTTGTTAAAACCCACATACTTGTCATCAATGCTGTCGAGGTGCGGTGCGCAACGGCCTCAGGCACTTACAGGTCTTTTCAGTGTCAAACATGCTTTTCGACAGGATCTTGGGGCTTTATGTCTGTCCTGACTTCAGCAAGGACTTTAACAGCAAAACTCGTCCTTCTATTGAATGCTGACGAGAAGCCTCGCAGTCGGCAAAGCTTCGTGCCACAGGGCTCTGCGTCCAAGCCTCCGCTGATATGACAGAGGTGAGACCGCAACTGGCGAATGGTTTCAGTCCTGAGTGATAGCACGAGGGTCTCGGCAACGGGAATAAAACCACAGTCGTGAGCAGAAATTGCACTTGACTGAAAAATACATGTAGACATAAACGTGCACATACATACATACATACATATACATTTACATACATACTTGCATGCATGAATGCATGCATGCATGCATACAAACACATAGATAGACACATGCATACATACATCCATACACATGTACATACTTTACATCAGGTTACAATACAATACATACATCCATGCATGCGTAGATATATGTATGTACGTGTGTATGTATGCATGCATACGAATACATGCATACATACATCCATGCATCATCACATTACATTACATACATGCATATAACACATATATATATATATATATATACATGAACATATGTATATGTGACCAGGAATGTATGCTTTCATGTCAACATCAACTGTGATGAAGTGCTCACAGACAGCTGGGGCTGCGGTCTTAGGCTGTATACTGACACGCATCTACAGATGACACAAACACATGGAATACATTTCCAGATGCTGACTGCAAACTGGCTCTTCGTGCCAACACTACACCTCCAGCTGCACACCGTTGAACCTACACTAGTACATCGCACACACCGTCTGCGAAGCAATATCGTTGAGCTGAGGCGAAGCGTGAGGTGCCAGGACATGCCAGCTGCCACGCAGTGAAACATTCTAAAAGCCATGGCCAACACCACCCTGCCTGCAAACCTTTGCAGATGCAGCGGTCGCTAACCTCAAGAGCCAAGAGCTGAGGCAGGTTTGCAGCAGTCTGAAGGCAACCCAAAGAAAGGTTGATGCCTCCAGCGAAATACCTGCGATTTGGGCTAAGGCGGCCGAGACGTGTCGGTGTTGCGGATAGAAGCCCTGCCAACATGTCATGTGCATTCCCCATCCAATGCTCATCTAGTTACATGTCTACGGACGGGTTTATGGGGACCCTGTGACCTGACTACGCAAGCTGATATTGAAAACACAAGAAGAGTCCCTTAGTTCGAGGACTTCGAACCTCTGCAAGATTCTGCGCGACTTTTCCTTGAAAGTGTATATAATATATAGTAGACGCCAGAAAGTTGGAACATGGCTTTAGGAGGATTAGTGCTCGGATCCCTTATACTTTACCTTAAGGGCATGGGGACAATGATGTTCCAACTTTCTGGCTTCTACTGTATATGTATATATATATATATATATGTATACATACATATATAAACAGTTATAAGCACCATAAACATGTATAAACCCCCATAAACGAAAGCCTTAAACCTCAATCCCTCCGCCCCAAAGATCTCGGCAAAGTAAGCAAAAGCCCAGGGGCAGCTCAGTCCCACTTTGGCGGGTCGCCTTCGGCGCAGTGAGCACTCCCCACGCCTGCAACGAGTAATGTAAGAGAGAAGGATGCCCGGGTGAAACAGGGTGCCTTTGGGCTCTATAATAAGGTTTAGTTTAATGGCAATGTTCTTTGTTTTGTTGCACCCTCTTTTCCTTTAGCAGCTAGCGTCTGGACAACCATGTTGAGGGAGGGGGACACCCAGCAGTACCACAACGACAGGCGGGATATACCACCTACCACCTAAACCTACCCCCAATACTGCGGCGCCAATGGGGTTGTAGCATTCAATCTTTAGGCTTGCATTGAGGGCACACTTTTCTCGCCTCAAAGTGGCGCGGTGAGGCTCTATCAAGCTAAGGAGCTCAAAAGGCCCTACTGCTTAGTTTAAGAAGGGCTGGTTTAAGAGTGTCATGTGTCCTTTGAATAGTGCAGCCGTGTTCTCGCACTAGTGCAACTATCACAGGCTGCTACCCCTCTACTTGTACAAATAAGCGCCCAGTAGGTGTCAAAATCTTCATACTGCAACAACCAGCCTCATTTAGCGAGTTGCCCCAGCCCGGCATGAGGCGCGCGGCCGAGGACGAAGAGAAAGCAACACCACAATAGGACTTGCCTTAGACAATATTTCGACACACACTAACATGACCGTGCATCTTTGGCTACAGTGTTAGCACGATGTATGTACGAGGTCTACTCAATGAATACCCTGTTTCGTGTAATTGCAGTCGATACCGAGTGCGGATAGACCATTGGGCTGATTGTTCCACCATGACTTGTCGTGTAAGCGACGTCTAAGTGTGCATGACATGGTCTGGTAAGTACAGGTCAGAGTTCAAACATGCACAATGTCCTCACCGGAGGTTGGCATAAATCATGTAGCACAGCCTTCTGCACGATACCTCCTGCTGGAACATGGATGCTGCCCCTTTGGGCCAGCGGCTGCGTGTTTAGCAAGTTGCCATGGACATCTACAAGAACACAAGAAGCTCAAGATGATCACCTGCTTGATGGAGAGCTTGTTTCAAGAGGAAAACACTCCAAGAATGCAATTCCATATGGAGGCCATAATTAATCGAAGACCCGGAGCTAAGTAATGTGTTAGCGGGCCGGTGCAGGGTTTCTTCCAGGAAGAGTGCGGATTCAGTGGTGCACAGGGCCGCCGCACCCCTGCAGCAACGGTGCCACTGGAAGCTCGGTGCCATCGCTCCTGGCCAATGTTGTGGCTTTCTCGATTTCGCTCCTATCCCTCGTCCAATTATGAAATGCGAGTTCTCGAGAACAAAGAGCTGAGCTCGTCCGACAACCCTGTCCGCGGCCATTTTTCCTACAGACTTCGTGAAGATAGGTAAGCGGAGCTTGGAGGACCCTGTGAACAGTCAAGAAAGGCCAAGCTTGCCATGTGCATGGGGCAGACACCTCGCAAGTCAATGAGGGGAAGTAATCTGAGGACTTCCAGCAGCATCTACCTTGTAGGTGTCCTTCATTTGTGTGTGTGCCCTCTACCCTTGCCTCGCTGGCTGACAGTTGCCGTTAGCAACTGTCATCAGTGAAATGCGAGACCGACCCGTGCAGAAGCTACTAAACACCATTGAACGCACCGGTTCAGGCGAAGGCGAAAGAGTCACAACCGAACGTGCTAACACTAAGTTCACGAAGGCGTGCTTCGAACCGATGTGAATTTCTCGTCTAACTAAGCACATCTGCATGCAGCATGCAGATGTGCCGAATAATGCTCCTATCAATGCATCTCTGGCACCCTCAATCTCGAAGGTTCCCGAAGATCGCCAGCCAAGAGAATGCAAGACGAGAGTTTCTGGAGCCTGCGAAGCTGATGTGATGCTGTTGCTGGGCATGCGAGTCCTGGTCACAAAGCCGGGTTCACTTGGTAGCGCCACAGTTTACACTGCAGCCATGGGGTTGTAGCTCTGAATTCTGAATGCAAGTCAGAGACTACGGAATCGCGGCTATGTATGGTGCAGAAACAGCTGCGTCGTGGCTTCACGTCCTGTCAATGCCTTCCAGCCGGGGCGTGATCTCACTCGAGGCATTTGTGTATGCCTCGGCGGAGGCACCCATCGCACACACGCGTACACATCACCACGCAAAACTGGCAGCTGCGCCAAGAGCTCAAATGAAGCTCAACCATGCTTCAGCACCGCGGACGCACATCGCCCTTGTCCCCTCGTCCCGGAAACATGACAGACCCAACACCACATGATCTGTCGTGCAGAAGGAGGCTACAACACCAGTCACCGATGGCGTCCATGATGAAGACTGCGACTCCTCGCGCGTAGTGCTGAAGTCGCTGCAAAGCAGGCCGTGCTTGGCATGCTTGTGACGGAAACAAGCTCACCATCAGAAGAGGTCCTCTTCCTCGTCGAGCAGGCCCTCATCGAACCTCCGGAATGGAAGCAATGAGCGAGCGAACTCAGCGTCATAAACTCGATCTTCACCGAGTCTCGACGTATGGTGAGATATGGTAGGAGTCCGGGCTTTGAAGATGATTTCGGTGCATGACTTGACACATCATAACCGATATGAGCTGATCTGGCATGATATGGTACTGTGTACGGTCTGAACTGGAATGAACGGACATGACCTCATACGACATGGTACCATATGACATGACATGATACTGTGAGCTACTGCATGGGACATGACATGACATGGCATATTGAATACTATGTAACGCCCATAGTGATATGAAGCGCTGCGATACGGCTTGAGATGAGATGGCATGATCAAGTATGAACTATGTATGCACTGAAACTATGCATTTATATGAATACGAAGTACATGTTCATATTACATATATATATATATATATATGTATATATATATATATATGTCATGTATGATACGCTCTGTACATATATATATATATATATATATATATATATATGTATGTACACACACATATATATATATATATGTATATATTAGCGGTACGCCGTGACATCATGATTGCGACTGCAGCGATTCTTCTTGCCAACCTTGCACCATCACCTCTAAGCTCTGACGACTGCAAAAAGACTGCGCAGAAAAGCCCCGCACACTTTTTCGGTTCTTGCTCGGTAAGAGCGGCATTAATCCGAAACTACATGGTCAAGGAACCCGTCTATCATCAACATTGCTACAAAAATCACAAGAGTCGCAGGCCCATGACTCTCCATATGAAGAGATGTCTGACTGCATGCATCGGAGCGCAAGCCGCTTGAGCGCTCGTCCCTCGCATGCTCCTATATGCTCTGGTCGAGTCCTTGGAGGCATGGTGATCGACACAACTTGCAGTTAAGAATTGCGAGTGCCTGTCGTCGCGGGGACAAAGGCTTGTGCATCGCAAAGCCTCTAGCAGCATCGTTCTGGAGAACCCTCAGGCCCGTAAAGTGCCCAACTGTGGGAATCATGCAGAACGTGGTCAGGACAGTTGCTCTGAGTCGTTTGACCATACCTCACTCATGTCAAGGCAGCAACTTCGTTGCGCCAAGGTGTCAAGTCTTGCAGATCACCCGGCAGGAAACCCCGTCGTCGCTGGGGATGTTTCTTCGCGTTGACTTTGATAGGGCCTGATAGGGAACCCTTGAACCGCAACCGCAGGAATCTTTGGCAAAGCCTACACCGCAGCCCCAGGAAAACGACGAAGAACTTTGGCCAAGGTCGATCCTAGATCTCATACAATTCAAGGATTGCTACTCAAAATCTTGGTTCCCATGGCTTCTCAATCTCATGGCTTTCAATGTGCCTTTATGAGCTGAACTCCAATCCACGACACCAGCATCAGGGCTTACAGCACCTGCCTGATTGTAAACCTCTCATTTCCCCACGTAGACAGCAAACGTCGTCTGCTCGTCGACGGCTGTACTAAACTAAACGATTGATCAGACCACACAAAGTCTGTGGTATCAAGCTTCTTCATGGAAGGCAGCATGCACGAGATGTGTCTTGATGCAGGTAGAAGCCATAGGAGGCCACAGCGAATTCAGACGTCCTGATTTGAATTTGCATCTTGCCCGTGGGCTGATTTGTGCGGGCCACCTGTTGTGTGAAGCATGTGCCGGGTCCAGCATGGCTCTCTATCCGAAGCTGGGGAGGGACGCTTGTCTCACTCGTCTGCTAGATACGGAAGGAGGGAAAGCCAAGTTTCAATGCTGCTACAGACTACTCTGCCAGCCGCAAATCAACCAACGTGCAGTTCCAGTGTCAAACCACTGGTGCAGGATTTTGGATCCCTATAAGAAGAACGCTAGACTGCTGGATAGGGTGCGCTGCACGGACCCATTTGTTGTGGAGCAATGGAGAGACTCCACAAAGCCGTCATACCCGATCAGCGGCAAAGTAAGATGCTGGGTTTCCGATGGCAGTCGGTTCCAGGCCGGTTTGCGTGCGAAGTGAGAAGCCTTCAGTGCGCAACTTGCATGATGACACTGACAAGGCAGGCTGCCCTTGATAGAAGCTGCACATGAACGTATTCCTGAAGGACTCTAGAAAACACAAGATGGGGAAGAGCATTAGTGCATATCGGTGTGCCGTGCCGGCTTCGAGGAAGGCTGCCTTTTGCCAGGTTTCTACACTGGTTACAGTCCCTTTTCCTTGTTGGAATCTAAACCTAAACGGCCTGTGCCTGCTGCATCCTCTAGCATCTGAATATGTACATCGCAAACCGACGACCTGGGGTGCGGTGAGCCCATATAGATGCTGCCATGTTTCGGCCACTCCCCACTTGAAGCGCAGAAACGGAGGTGTCATACGCCCTGAAGACTCCGACCTCAATCCACAGGAATCCACAGGTGACTGGCGCCTTGCACATGTCTAATGCCTGAGTCATGCTGACAATGTCTTGGGACTGCACAGAATGCGGTGGATACGTATGGATGCCATCTTGCTGACAGGGAGCGATCTCGAAAGAGTCTCCTTGTTGCATATCTTTTCGTCGACGTGAGCGCAGGTGTCCGGAGCACTCCTCGGCAAGTTTGGAGGCTTCACAGCAACCTGAAGTCTGCATTGCGCAGGAAGCCGGAATGCCCGGAACAAGCCGGCAAACCTAAAGTGCAAAAACCACTCGCCGCAGCACCAGCAATCTGAGCTGTTGAGGAGTTGTGGCATTTCACTGAAAGACCCAAAGGGTCCATTATACCATTATAATAGGCACTTAGTACCCTAAAGTATATACTACATATATATAATATAATATATATATATATAGATAGATATGCATTTATCCACTACCCTTTGGGGAAGACCCGGCCGGGAGCCCCGGCAAACGCGAGGCCGGAAGCGCTTTGCGGGACTTCGCCTCGCTTCATCAGTCGTAGGCACAGGTCACAACTTGGCAAGATGGGGCGCTAATACTTACCATTTTTTGGGGTTCCTTACTATATAGTTACTATATACTAATTATTTAGTTATACTTTAGTATAGGGGCTAGTAATTTGTAATATTTATAAGAATAATGATAATAATAGCAGTATTAGTAATGATATCTGCAATAATAATAGTAATACTAATTACTATTTGGGGTGGTTTCCTTATTATAGTTATTATAGTTATAGTTCATTATACTTGATAGTTACCAATATTATGGCGGGGGTTCCTTACTTATTAGAAATGTAGTACAATGGGCCCCAAAGCCCTATTCTAATTCGTATAAGGCCCCTATAGTGCTCTTAAACTTCTCCGGTGGAACCTGTCTGATGATCCTCAAAGACCTTCGATGCTCTTCATGTTGCGGAATGCATGCTCCTCTACCCGACAGAAGGACTGCGCCAGACAAGACCACGTCACGCCATGTCAGCTCGCCCGTCTCCCGGTAGCTGCCGGCCTCAGATGGAGGTGAAACCACACACTCGACAGCCTCATTCCTGAAAACTGGCATCTGAACTCGGGCAACGAAGTAACCCGTCGCAATCCGTAAAGGCAATGTAATATGACTCCAAGACTTTCGGCCCGGTTTTTCAAGCGGTGATTTCAAGTGGCATGTAGAACTGCATAGGCTCCCCCCACAAGCCAGTATGGAAGCCCGGTATCCCTGTTCGAAGACAGATCCATCACCAGCACCAATCGACAACGACTGGTACTTGTAGCACTACTACGACGATCACGCTTGTGCAACCACTCCTGTCAAACATCCTTACTGTCACCGCCAGCCATGCAGAAACTCCCAGAGTCGAGGGCCGGACGGTTAGCTTGTAGCTGGATAGGGAGTCACTGCCTTGACCCACCTGAGGATGAGGGTTCATGGAAATCAGGGCTGCGCCCAGGTGAGGCAAGTCTCACCGAAAGACTATGCCGCTAAGCCACAGCTGGTTGCGGCTGGTTCTTGGGGCTGTTGTTTTTTGCTAATATCTTCTTCTCGTTTTGAGGCTACACTCCACATGCCAAATGGCTTGGCAACTGCATGTATTCAGAATTGCGACAACGGAGGCCGATCTGTGAGACGAACCCTGTGATTGATCGTGATGCGGCTGCACGGCTTCTCCGTGCAGACAAGCTGCCAGCCGACCTCCTCTTTGGAAGGTCAGGCTATATTCCTGCGGTGGGTTGTGCTTCGGGCCAGGTTTGGGATAATTATGTTGGACTTGGACTGACTCGGGCTTCTGTGGTACAAAAAGAGATTCAGGAAATTCTGGAGAAAACCTGCAGACGCAAGCTTGCAACTGCAAGTCTCGGAATGCACATGTGTGCCAGTCTCCCCGACCTCCCATAAGAGTCTCTGAGAAACTCACTTGGGAAATCCATGCCCACTCCGCGTTGAGTCCTTGCTCGTTGGTGGATCAAAATGCCGGTGGAATCGGGACCTCGTGCAACATCACTGCACTTCACTCTGCATGAAATCAATGAAGTCGTTTAATTGAAAAACTGGCAGCATCTGGATGTCACCATCAGTCGTCGACATCTGCCAGCTTATTCACGGTCGAGAGTCTAACATCACGTCATGAATTAAATGGCGCCTCCATCTGCAGGACTGAAATGACAAGCATGAAAACCTAAAGCGCGCGAAGCTGACAAGCCAGAGGTCACGGAGAGTTCGCCACCTTTGCTTGAAGTAGGACCCTCCGAATGATAGGCCAGGGGGCAACTGAGTCCACGTCCAGGAACCGGACCAGGAGCTTGGACTCAGAGACTGGCACCTTGGATTTCCGCGTTTTGGGATAAGGGGGGGAGGGGCAGGTTCTATAATCCAAAACTTGAATAAGCAGTTTAGGATTTACTTCGCATTTCTCGGCAATGGGGGCAATGGGATTCTGGGTCCCCTGTTGACCGGCTGACACGCTGCCAGGGGCCTGCGAGGCCGCTGGTATCCCCTGATAGATTAGATCCCAGGTGCCGTCTCGCAGACAGGTCGACGTCTGTCAAGATCCAGTCGCTGGCCGTACTCCTTTGCCTGTCCGTATTCTTCACAGGAAGAGACACTCAGCAAACGAACTGAGAAGCTGCGAGTCAGGTACGCAAAGGGAGCAATGCGTTTATGGTACTGCTATTTCGGTCTACTCGGACATAGTAGTCGCATTCCTGTTTCTGATAGTCGCGATGATGATGATGACAGTCATGCCAGTCGAACGCTGATTCCGGACCATAAAGAAAGCATCCGCCTCTAGCAGGCTGAAGCCTACATGTCATGTCTGGTTAAGCGGCGCAGCATAGTAGCCAAGAGGGTAGAAGCTATACGCGTACTAGCATTAACGACTGGCGAAAACTGAAGCGAGCACTGCCAAGGCACACTTGGAATGATACTGACATTGCAAATAGCAGCCAGTGTGAACGCATCCATGCTGATGATATCGTGAACATCACCATCAACGACATCATCAGCATCATCATCGTCATCATCGTCATCATCATCATCATCATCATCAAGTTCGTCAGTATCGGCATCACCATTATCTTCTTCTTCTCTTTCAGTCGCATCGTGTCGGTTGCATTTTCACCATCAATATACCGCTATATGTAGTAGGAACAATGCGATTCAACATCTTGTTCTTTCCAACACCCTTCCTAGCTCGATCCCAAGACAAGGGGAGTCGATATGAGATCCGCACCTTCTTGCGTCCATTGCTTACATCAAAAACAGTATAACTTACTAACAGCATAGTAAAGTATACTCTACCATACTATACTATATGTGCCTTTCCCTTCCTCCCTAAGTCTGGGCCTCGGCGGCTTCACCACCACCTGCAGCAATAAGCCAGCTAAGACTAATGACGACGGCAGAGAAGAAGACTCACTTGAGATGCACTGGGCACCGAGGAACAGAGGTGGAGCCGTGCGAACCTTCAGCCAGTCTGTGGCTCTTGCACGCCTTCCTGATATTCATTCCTGTGCTCAAGCGCAGTGTCCACAAGCTGCCTCCGGCTGTACGTCGGCGAGCTGCACCTGGCACGAGAGGTTGCAGGGGGCTTGATTGAGTGAGAAAACATGATGCCACGGAACCTAACGATGAGGCCACGCGGATAGCACCATCTTCCACAGGCCCGAAGTCTGAACAAGACATGACAAGGCTCCTGTTTCGACTATGTGATGCTTGCACGTAGGCCTCGAACCAAGGCTACGACAACCCTGCAGCATTCACCCCTGCACTAGGAAGCCTCTTCGGGGTGCAAGACCGGCCTCTGGCTGTATGTCAGAGAGCTGCACCTCAGAGGTCGGTACCTCCATCTCCTCAGATGATCATGTTGTCAGCGCTTGTCACGGCCGATCAGCAACAACTCCGAGTCGTATATACTCCAGCACACTCCAGCACCCTCCAAATGCTAGCCCCACGCCTCCCGGCAAAAGCCTTCAAGCGGAAGACAAAAATAGAGTACCAGCTCTCAACGGCATGGGACCTCACGTCGACAAACGAAGCTTCTATAGGCTCTGACGGCCTCTTCATATCACAGGACCGACGCGAATTCATCATGTATACATCTTTGCACAAAAAGCTACATAATGGGTGCCCAAAATTGCAAAAAAAACTCGCAGTTTCGTGCCTGGGGTGAAGGCGGCGGCAGCTCTTCGGGCGGCGGCTCCTCTGGCGGCGGCAGCGGTGGTTCGGCCTCGGCCTCCTCTGCGTGGCCCACGGTCTCCGTGACCTGGACGCAGCAATCGCAGAAGTGCTTGTAATTAGCCGCATGTTTGTAGTATTGTAGTACACCATAAAAAAAGTACAGTCTATAGTATATAGTAGGTCTTTCGCATATCAATCATATTCATGGTGTGGTCTTCAAGATAAATATAAGAGCTTCAGGGTGTTCCGGCCCGTAAACTTGCAACATGAACACAGTGACCAATCCCCCTTCCTCACCAAAATTCAGCAGAGCGACTGTGTTGGTGCCTGGGCCGCTGCTGAAAAGTCGAAAAGCAGTGTCTAGGGCTGGGAGTCTACTTAGACCTCGTCCGATTCTTGCGAAAAGGATCTTTAGAGGGGATTGATACTGTTACTAACTTGTTACTCAATGTTACTCAGTAGTCGGACAAATGGATGTGTTAGGAATATTTGTAGGTTTGTGCTGCTGTGGCTGGGCGCTACTGGAAGCGTCACTGCGGGGCTCTCGGCAAAAGAGGGGATTCGTGGTTAAGCAAGCGCTGCGGACAATGCATCCGGCCGATTCCTCTTACTTATAATGCTTAATCGGAGCATGTCTTTGTGTGCATGGAGATGCAGACCCATGCAATCAAGAAGTCACCGAGGCAGCAGCGTGTGTATAAAGGCAGGTCTCGAACAGATCCTTCACAGGCTCCGCTGGTGGATTGAATTACAAGTCCTTCTCGACGGCGGCCCTTTACCTTATAACCTTCGCTGAAATAACTCCTTGCTTGCAGACTTACAAGCGATCTGCTTGGTGTGCAAGCTTGGGCCCTTACACTAAACTACCTTTTGCCCCTGCAACAAACGGCAAATTGCCCCCGCAACAATCCGCAAATTGTAAATATGCTTTGCAACCTAGTTTCTTAGATGATCGACCATCTTGCAAAACAAGAATCAAATGCTACACTTACGTGAAGCATTACCCTTGGGGTTTTCCCCCGAGGGACATCTAAAAACTTAAGAACAGTGCAGAAAGGTGGTCCTGTCATCACCTCCAGCGACGAGATTGGCGAGGCCATTCCATTCGAGGTAGTCGGAACTGTGCTCGGAACCTCGAAAGTTTGACTCAGATCTTGCAACGCCCTGAAGGTTTGGATGGCCTTTAGCCATTAGCTGTTTTGTTGCTATCGCGGCATATGCATGCTGCACATCCGGGGGTCATCAGTGCAGCCTTTACTGTTGTCAAACTCGATGGACGTCTATGCAGCTTCACCCTGAGTGATGCATGACAAAGTGGACGCGCGAGGCTACCCCCCATCCTCCGCTCTCAAACCAATCAACCTTTCGAAGGCAGAACCGAAACTTCTCCACTGTCTTCGGATTCGTTTAGCCTCGGGCTGCCAGTGACTGCTAGTTTTGCTTGAGGTCAATCTGGCAAGATTCCAACTCCCTCCTACCGGGCTGAGATTCTCAGATTCTCATGTGACATGAGCCGTGCCTCCGCAACAGTGGGCAGCCGTGGCGGAGGGATCACTTCGTTGTCGTCCTGAAGCGGGGATGGCAACGAGTTGCCTTAAGTCGCACTTAGGGTTAGTCCGACCAGTGGTTCTTGTTGTGTTGAGGCCAATTTCTGACGTGCGGCATAGCCTCTCACTGCATGCTCTACTTGCAGAACTGCGACACAGATGGGTCGAGCGCGACTTTTCTGCGGAGGTCTGTGTTGATTTTCGGGGTTCCTAAGCCACAAGTTATGCAATTCCTCGGGCTTGAACTCCGGCCTGTGGCAGATCCGTCTTGGAGTACGGCGGCTCTTCCGCCGGCTGCGGACGGCCTGAGCGAGCACACGCAGATGCAAATGTTTTCGGCCGTGACACGTTTCCTTGAAGGATTGGGCGCTTAGCATGTAAGGTTTTTGTTAGGGTAGCTGCACGTAGCACCATACCTACTGAGGTTTAAGGCTGCTGATCCTTCCAGAGTTTGTCTCATGTTGCTTCCAGCATTCACGGATACCAGGATCGGCGGACTGGATCGAAATCTGCTTTCTTTCGGACAGGATGATCAGCAGGCACTTTCTAGCTAGAGCCATGATGAAACAGCAACCGGCAACGTACAGTACAAACGGGTGGCCGCAAGAGTCCCAAGCTTGAGAATGTGCTTGGAAAGTCTCGCTTCGAAAAGTTTACTCAGCGTCTTACCGCCCAACGTCCGGCACTGTGTCAGAAGTCTTCCTCGTGCTACTTTGAACTGTCACCATAATGGCAAGTCATGTCGGGAAGCTTGTGCACTCCGGATGGTTCAAGCTTGTCCCAAACACATCGGAACGCAATATTGCTCTATCACGTGCTCGCCCAGAACAAGACGTGAGCAGTGTTTTTTTTGGTGGTTCGGGCTGTTCGTATATCACTGGTGACTACGCGGGACTCCGCTGGATCCCTGATTTAGATGGGGCGCGGGACTACGCAAGTGCATCATGGAGCAGCCTTGCCTACGCAGCCTACGCGTGCGCACTGTGTAAAGGTCGAATACATGGTGGGGTTTTCAAGCAACCAAGCTGATTTCTGGAGATTTTGGGCTGGCCTCTTCTGTATTTACTAGCGAAAACCCACATGCAATGATCAGAATGGCCCTTATAACGAGCTAAGCGGCTAGGAAGTCCATACTGTTTGTTTAATTTTTTGTCGGCTGGATTCTTCTATATACACTGAGGCAAAAGCACAACGATGGCTACGCACTCCCTACGCTTTGCCTACGCGTGGCCTACGCGAAATGGCACTGTCAGTCCGACAGTTTGGGTGGATTTGGCAACCGGGATACGAGGCTGACTGGTCTGCACACAAAGGTTCCGTTTTTACGCAAGCGATATTTGCTACCATCTAGGGGCTTTAGACTTTAGAAGTCGCTACTGCAAGCTCGGATCTTTCCGTTCAGGGCTTTGGGAAGTCCCTATACTGCAAGCTCGGATCTTTCGGTTCAAGCCTGTGGGAAGTCCCTACTGCAAGCTCAGATGTTTGGGTTGAGGGCTTGGAAAGTCCCTACTGCAAGCTCGGATGTTTCGGTTCAGTTCTGACCGCGCGCGCACGCCTACGCCGCCCTTGCCCTATACAAAAGCCCTACGCGGGACTACGCTCCCCACCTAAAATGGCTACGCAAGCACCTGAATACAAGACCTCCTTACATCGCGTAGACACGGTCAAAAAAAACGCTACTCACGTGGCATCGAACAATCATGAATCCTCAAAATTCTCCGTTCTTCCCCATAGAACTTCATGGAAAGCTTTCAAAGGACTGCAAGTAATTGGAAGCAGCCACATCCTCCTCTACCGGCTCAGAGCATCAATTCACCGGCTGGCCAGAAAAAGCTCCCAACGACTCCAATACCCCTCGCTTGAAACTTCCTCTTGGGGGATTTGAGAGACCCAGGATCAAAACCAGGGAGATATTCGGGCCCCTAGAACCCTCATCTTCTGCACCCCCTGGGAGAGAGTCCCTACCAAGAAACCACACAAACTTGAGACCCCATAAGATAAACCCTTCTCAAGCCCAAAGGCCCTGATTGAACCCTCTTTTGCTTTTTTTCCTGGGCCGGAGGGCTGCAGCCCTTCCACACCATCAAACCCAGCAGAAAGAGGATGGCGGCTCCCGCCTCAGTGCTACAGTGATTTCGGCTTTGCTTGCACCCTCTCTTTGTGCGTAGTTGCTTTGAGGCGAGACCTGTGTGTTGGAGTGTGGCCGGAGCGGGTATGCCGCAAGGCAGGACGCCAAGGAATGACTGAGCTCATAAAGTGAAACCTACTTCATTTTGTCAGGGACAAGCCACATAGGTATGGTGCGGGAGGCCAAGGTAATGAGAATTGGCCCAGTCGTGAAACTTCTGTCAGCCAGATGGTCAGGTGCCGTTCTCACTCATAAATAAGGCGAGTGCGAACATTGGTGCCCGAAAACGATCTGCCGGTGTTACCCCTGCGCAAAGGTAACATTGATTTCTTTGCATCCCTCCTGTCATCAGCGGTTTGATGGACTAGCCTGTGCAATGGAATAATGAAGTGCTGAAAGCCTTGCCAAGTCCGGCACTGCAATGATGAAGACGATGGGCAAGTCGTCGGAGCCACCCTCTCACTTACCGGCTTCGACACTCACCCACTGGCTGTCGACTGAGGCAGGCATGCTCTGCAGCTCATGTACGACTCTCCCAGAGCAGGATGCCCTCAGCAAAATCCCCTTCAGCCTTTAATTAGCCGCTACGACACACAACCTGCGGGCCCACCGTCCCTTCCCCTTCCGCAGGTGCGATCGCTGCAGTGACCACGAAGTCCTCCAGGGTCCGGAGTTCAACGCGACAACAGCTAGTCACTCTCCTGTGTCAAGCTGGAGGAGAGATCGACATGCAACCCAGGAGACTTTTTTCACAAACCCCGGCGACTTGAAACGACAGCCCTTTGAATACCACAGGCAGGCGCTCCTCGCTGGGAGCGCTGCCAAGCGAAACGAGCTCCTGCGGGGTATCCAAGTCCAAGACTGACTGTTCCATGGAAGAGGCTTACAAGACTAACTTGAGGTCTCTGCCCAGGTATTAGACCTGGTGTTCCAGCTTCTGTACATAGCATCCACTCTCTGCGGCGGCATGGCCAAACACTGCAAAAACTACAACGACCGTGAGTTGTTCAGTGTTTACGTAACAGATGTTGATAAGTCTCGCCTAGTTAACCACAACATACCACAACAGCCTGCCTATCTGTAAAACCAGAAGCCGGCGCTTGACCAGCCCACAACCCATCAGCGACGCAGTCGAACCTCACGGAGCAGAGTGTCGTATCCGGCAGTGTTGCTGGCCAGCTCCTGTTCGCAAACACGCTTATCGCAAGGCAGCAAGCCGCTAGTTTCGTGACAGGCTGCAGCAGCCACAAACACAAATGCAAGAGAGTAGATGGGTACGTGCAGGCTGATGATGAGCTACCAAACTGCACATTGTCGGTATGCGGTATGCGGAGTCCAACCGCCGCGCAACTGAAGGAATTCAAGAAGTTCTCTAGGTGACCTGCCCCGGCTACCTGCTGCACGGAGCACTCTTATTCCGATTCCCTCAAGCTTATCATCATGAAAACATGAGCTGATCGTGGCCTCAAGGCGTTGTCGCACCCAGGGCTCATCCACCTCGTCGACGAGGATGGTGAAGTCCACACGCCAGATGTCACCTGAGCACCATGTGGCCGTGCCTCGGCACCCTGACACATCTCAAACCCGACAGTGTCACTAGTGCCCCATGCCGATGCCAACGTCGAAAAGTAGTACGTAGTTTGGGCCGAGGTCTTTGATATCGGGGAGGAATTGTGGCAGCAACACCACTTGCAGTATCTTCCGGCTGGACCCAGGGTAATTGACAGGCAAATGTTTTGTTTGGTCTGTGAATGGCATCATGCGGTGCGATTTGTAGAAGCCTTGTTCAACCTCCCCTGCTCACAAGTGCCGCCACTGCGGCCTTGAATGCCTTTACCACACTCACAAACTCTGATTCACAAGGACTGAATAGCTCGGGCTGGCCTCTGCTGCTCTTCGGGCGGAGTCTTCCGCAGCTCTCAATCAAAAAGGACATGCCGTCTCCGTAACTGATCCTCTGCATCTTGGAACATCCCATGCCCCGAAGGCCGAAACAAATCAAAAACAAACTCGAAACCCTCTCAAATCCAGCAAGGCACTTAGCCGCCGCGGCAGACTTTGCGAACGTCTTGCCGAAAGTCGCCGAGTGCTTGCTCGGGCTTCAGCCTTGATCTGCTGATCTTGGCTTAGCATGGTGGTTGTCAAAAGCTCTGCCTGTGACGGCTTTGGGTTTTTTGCACTCGCACTCGCGCAAGGCAGGCATGGCTTCGAGACGAGTCTCCATCACTGCTACCGCGACAGCAGGGCATGGGCAACCGCTTATCCACCACAACCACCATACCATCACACTCTCACTTCAAACCAAATAAGCTACCAATAGATCTGCAGTACTGCCCATGCACCATCAGCTGCCACTCGCAAGGCAACACAAACCGCGTCCGATGAAGGCATGCGTGCAGCTGGGCTTCTTGTCTTCGGAGAAGATCCCACAGAAATCAATGAATAAACACCGCTCAAAATATGCAATTAGAGGCGACCGGCAACGGGCTGGCAGCACGAGCCTGGCCGCTCTAGGCAAGCTGTACAGCATGGCAGCTGTTAGCAGCTAAGGGTATCGGCGGCACATGAACAACAAAGGTAAGATAATGACAATTTTGGCAGCATCTTGGTACATGCCGGCGTACTTGTAATGCTAAATAGGATCGAGCATGACTGTCCGCGAGTACGACCACGACACCCCTGTACAAGTGTGACGCTGGCACATCGGAGCCCCATCCTCTCTACAGGCTGAGACGGCACTCCGATGGAGGAGACGGTGCATGAGCCCATCTTCAATGCTTCGAGTTGTAGTGTCTGAGCTACAGGCTGTGGGTAAGGCTCCCGTCTTAAACTAGACCGGGCATCGGATGACCGAGACAGGCTCGCACACAGTTTCTCCAAGCAGTAGAAAAGTGAAAAGTTTCGGGTTTATGGGAAACTGAAGCTCGCAATCGGATCTCGGTCCGAGGGATTCAGGACTTAGATGTGCTCGAATCCATGGAAGAAGCAAGCTACTTGTAGTCTGGGGGGTACACAACTGGTGCATCCTCCGCGCTTTTGGCTGGGTTCCCCTGAGTCGCCAGGTCCGCAATCTGAAGAAGCCTGGCCCCGTCTAAAGGGCTTCTCACTTGTTTTCGAGATCTTCATCGGGGCTCTGCTTGCTCGAGGCCTTGGTCTCGCTGATGGGGTACCACCACAGCACACCATCAATCGTGGCAAAGACAAAGGCACCGACGGTCAGGGTACAAGCCCCAAAGATCTGGAAGAGATGGTTGGAGGACCACGCGAAGGTTTTCTGGGAATACATCTCCACATCAGGATGGTCAAAGCTGTCATAGCTGGCAAAGCCATCGAAAAGCATTGGCACCCAAATTGCCATGCCCAGTGTCCAGGCTCCAAGGCACATACAGAACGAGGCCCAAAACACGCTCAGGAACCTCTGTCTGGATAGGGACCATGAGTTTCTCAATCCCATCGCCGTTCCAGTCATGAAGCATGCAGTGCCGTAGTAGGGTGCGGAGTCCGTGAATTGAACTCGCCCATGTGGATCTAGCACATATCCGAAGCTGATCGCTTTGCCCGGGATGCCGTTGTACAGGCCGTTCAGGAAGAAAAAGATGCCCCCAAACGTGATGACGGTCTGCGAAGCTGCCCCATAGGCATCGTCGTTGCGGATCACGAAAGTCCACGCCGTGAGCGCACCGCCCAACGCCCAGAGGAAGCCTTCAACGGCCATACAGATCTGGAAGATCAGCTCTAAGAGGTCCGTCATCTCAAACCAGTTGAAGGTAGAAGTGCCAACCAAAATCGCGAACGGGACGATCAGGGTGAGT
Organism: Symbiodinium sp. CCMP2592; assembly: GCA_905221615.1. Taxonomy (NCBI): domain Eukaryota; class Dinophyceae; order Suessiales; family Symbiodiniaceae; genus Symbiodinium; species Symbiodinium sp. CCMP2592. The sequence goes on along the minus strand of CAJNDT010006021.1, from coordinate 146,730 downwards.
CCTGCAAGGATGTTGCTCCAATCCGCGGCAGCCACTAGCGACCGGGGGGGCACTCGCTTGGATCCAAGGTCGGCAGAGATTCCCATGGTTGCACTGCGCTGCTTCAGAGGGCTTTGCTTGGCACGGTAGCTTGAGCCACCAATGAGGGCATAGGGGGTTAAGATCGAAAAGAAAAGGCTACATGCATGACGTTGATTGCTGCAGGAGGCGATGCTTCTGAGTACCTTAAATGGAATGAAAGCCACGAGCCTTGGTTCTCATCTTCTTCCCAGCATGTTGGTATGGTATGTACTGTTAGTGCATATACCACCGCTCCTGGTTGCAACTACATATGCCTCCACACATACATATGCCTGCACACGCCGATACGACTGCTCCTGAATCTGCGCGATGCTAAGCAGCTCTGAGCAGCTAAACTACTAGGAAAAACTGGTCTATCCAGAAACAACACCCGGACCCCTTTTGATACAAAAAAATTCGATTCAGCGTGAGGGTGCCAAGATTCAAATTTTTGCTTCCTGCCGAGCTGCTGAGGCAGTAAAGACCGACTGCGGCAGGCCTGCCGTCGGATAAGGCATCAAGTTCCTGTTTCAGCAGCCGCAGCGACAGCAGCGGCAGCAGCCGCAGCAGCAGCAACAACGTCTCGCACTTGCATTCTTTTGCTCTAACCAAGCAACCTATACACATACAGACATGTTATACCTATATATACATATACACATGTTTATGTCTATGTGTGCACGTATGTATGCATGCAGTACGGCATGAGTTGACGTCAAGCTTGAGACTTCCAGTAAATGCGAGCCATGAGCAACAATCTTGCAGCTGCAATTGCAAGCAAACTCTCCCGTGTGAACGGTATAATCAATCGAGCCCCAAGGCATCTGCCATGGTGTCTCAATGCCCGGCTCATTGCATGTTGCTCTTGCAGTCGTTCAAGTAGACGATAAATGATAAAGCACATGTACGACAGGGTTGATGCAGCGTAGCTTCTACTAACTTGGCTTTGTCTTGGTTGCTTTACCACTTGTGCTGTTTACCCGTTGAAATCAGCATGTGCTATCTATCCCCCTCTGTCGCACCTTTCAGTCAAGTAGTAAAGTAGTTTCCGTGCTCAAATGGGCTCTCTGCGGCCAATGCTGAGTGCCTCTAACGCCCTCCGGACAAGAAAGATAGAAATTGTAGGTATGTGTGTGTATATATATATATACATATGTATATATGCCAGGTTGAACTTTTGGACTCCTTTCCCCCTGCCTAGGTAATCCGCGAGCGTAGACACCACTGCCATCTCCTGGAGGCAGCATGGTGCACTCATGGCGGCAGAAACAGCGGCTACGGCTGATGGCATAAATCCTGCATTACCTATAATGAGGAATATACCATTATTCCCATAGTTTAGGGTCCTTAAGCTAATGCAGGATTTATACCATCAACAGCTATCGCTTGTTCAGTTCGAAACAGTGGCTGGCGAGTCGTGAGGACCGAAGCAGTTCCTTGAACAAGAACACCTTGAATTGTGGGTGAAGGGGGGAACCTAAGCCTGAAGGCCCGTGCACGCAACATTACATTTCTGAAGCCGGTTGTGTGCTTCGGCGGCTGTAACTTTAATGGGCAAAAGCTGGCTTGCTTGAAAAAGCGAACGTAGGCAACTCGACTGCACATATACCTTTGGTAGCCTGCATGGCGAGACTGGGGCTGCACTAATGACTGACGAATGAGGCGGAAAGACATCTCAAGTGATAGGGAAAGATGCGACCACGAGCGTCCAAAAGAAGTGGAAAATGAGCCGAGCCACAGCATCTTCCTGCGTGATGTTCTGGCGGGGAAAGCCCAGCCACCCTTTGATGACGACCTCCATAGAAACAGTCGACTGCACGAAAACTGTAGAGGCAAGAACTACAAACTGCAACGACCGCTGTGGAGTCCGGCCTGAGTCGCTTCAATAGCCGGAGCTTGTGCCAGCACCCTAGTCAAAGCTTACATAAATCCCAAACACCCTAAGCCCTGAAACCTTCAAGCCAAAATACCCTCAATCCTATTGAACCGTAGACCCTTTTTTGAACCCTAACGCCAGCAAGGGGCCATGCTTTCGTTGCTGGCGTTCCCTGAGGTGCTCTCAGGGACCATCGTCATCCTTGATATCACGGGCTGAGGCGAAGTGCCCACTCAGACCCCTTAAACATCTTTAAACAACACATGTTATGCTAAACCATCGTATCTAGTCTTATGTCATATTATATCAAGGTGTGCAATGTTGCTCTGTTTTGCTGTGTCTTAGGCTGTAGTACTTCATTACTATAGTATAAATACAATAGCTTGTGTCATGTTGCGCTCTGTTTTTCTGTACCATACCCTGATATACCACACAACCTTATGTCTTCTTAGAACATGCTGTATCATGACAAGGTAACAGAGTTTGACTGATAGGTCTACAGTGTATTGCATCACATTGCTCTGATGCACTGCGGTACATTATGCTCGGTGCTGTTATATTATAGTACGCTGTGCGCTATACCATAGTACGACATAGCATAATTCTAGCATGCTCTTTTTCTTCTGCCAAACTCTTATAACTTCTGTCCTCGAATATTGTCTACTTATTTCCGGTGTCTTCTACTGTCTGCTAGTGTCTTCTGTTATCTGGCATTATCTTTTGAGAGTTTTTGATGTTGTAGTATCCTGTAGTACCTGATTTGATTTTATACTGTTTTCTCATATACATATATATATATATATATATATGTATATGTATATATATATATATATTATTATTATTATTACTATTATTATTATTGTTATTATTATTATTATTACTATTATTATTGTTATTATTATTGTTATTATTATTATTGTTATTATTATTGTTATTATTATTGTTATTACTATGATTATATGTTATATATATATATATATTATTATATTATATTATATTATATTATATGTATATATATATATATATATATATATATATTACATATTTAAACATACGGCATATATATATATATATACATATACATATGGATGCATGTGTATGTATGTATGTATGTATATATGTAGGTGTGTACATTTGTATTTGACGGGGCATGCGGGGTGGCATCCGATTTGTGGGAGCTTTCTCGGCATAGTTTATTAGAAGCTATTTACTACTGTATTTTCAAACCTAGACCCCCCCTCCACCTTCGGATTCTTCATTGTAACAAAATGCAAAAACCTGGGAAGTACGTGCAGCTTGCGGAAGCAGCGCTAGGCTACAATCTCATCAACTGGCAGAGCGTCGTTGTCGAGGTCGCCGTCAACGTGGAGAATGTGGCCTCCCAAAGAAATTTTGCAAGCGCAGGACCGACACCAACACAAGATCAACAAGGAAGCATCTGGAGGCAAGGCGCTGTCTGGCTCTGTGTCACTGACCTCGTCAAGAGCAGTACTTAAAGTGTCTCCGGCTTTGTACAGCCGGAGCATGCAACATGCACGCGTCACGCTGCATTGCTGCCCAAGTCTGAGCACAATTCAAGATCTTCTGATGCCAAGGCGGCAAATTGCCACACTGATGGACCAAATCATGTCTAGGAGTCTAGGATCAGAACAATGCTGTGCATCCGGAGTGCGTAGTCGACTCTGTCGCCGTTGTCGATGTGACACTGGCAGTTGTCGACCTCGGCCAAAATCGAGCAATTGGTGCACTCATCTGTGCTTGAAAGTTTCGGCAAACGAGCAGGCTGGCCATTGCCCGATGTGGTGAATCTACTGCCCTGCAGATCTTTAATCGCTGCAAATCATCCACATATGTCTTTGTCTGTCGGGCTAATTTCTGTGGGACAAATCACCACGACAGCGACAGCAGTCACCACAAGGTTCGCCGTAAATTCAATCATACGCAGTCGTCATGAGCTAACGGAAACGAAATATGCAACCATGCTAACAACCAGGCACGGTCGGAATCATATACTATAATATGAAAATCTCACAAGATACCATAACATAACTCAGCACTCCCTTTAAGCTTCGCAGGATACAGATACATTTGGTCCAGCGAAGCCGCGAGGTCGCTGTCACACTGGTGGAGGTCAGCGTCCTGTCCAGAAGCTTTCCGAAAGCCTACAGCCCAGGGTACCACTCAACATCCGAACCGTGAGATGTCCTGCTCCGCGTGAGCAGAGGCATAAAAAGCATCCTGAATCACCACTCATTCAGCAGACAAGGCCCTGAAGCGCCGGAGATGTCCTGGTCGTGGTAGAAACTGTGGACGTCAGAGTGCTGGTCGCCGTCACAGACGTGCGGGTCGCACTGCTTGAAGTCGATGTGGCCTCAGCCGTTTCACTTTTTTGCCTCCCGCCTGGCTAGGACGAACCTAAGCCGTGGCAATTGGGGAGGTCGGTAAACAAGAAGACAAGTTGGTCCCGAGAACTTGCCGTAGCTTCAACCACGACAGACAGCAACTGCTGGACTCCCCATTCGGTGACGAGAGTTACAATGCCTTCGAGACTAACATTGCCCCTTTGAGGCATGAACCAAAACGCTCAAACAAACTCTGCAAGACATGCAGAACAGCTCGCCCGGCGCTCGGAGAGAAGTAACCTAGTATGAGCACGCCACGTGACGGTCTTGGTGTACGTCTGGTTTGTGCAGACGGGCACCGGCAAATTCAAAGAGCAGGTGATCTCGACCTCAGCTCGTCTAACCAAGCGTCCGGACCCTGCTCTAGTGTCAAATGAGTTCCCTCTTCGAGCTGTAATGCTAACTGGCGTGAAAGGCGAGGTTCGACTGCACGGGGCTCATGGACGGAGACTAACGCCATGCTTAGCTTAGCCATTCAACATGGTAGAAGTTATGCACCAGCCCGAGGAAAGCTGTAGGACCCAGCTGCTTAGCGCATGCAGCATTTCGTGGTAAGAATCAGTCAACCTTGCATTCCGGCAGATAACCGCATCCAAACTTCCAAGGTTGGAAGTAGCTAGCATCGCTGTGGGCTGAGCTTCGCACGACCAGTGTCTCACATTCCTGGCAACTGCCCCGTTCACCATGAATTGTACAAGACTTAATTGTGCGAAGAAGGACGGACATTGGTAGATTTGGGGGAATAGCGGCGGCGACATGCGGTGACAGCCGAACCGAACCACTGAAGTGTGCTGCGTCCAGGGCTACGGACTTGTCGCAACAGTACCAGCGTCGACATCCTGTTCTGGGCGTTCCATCGAAAAGGCGGAGGGGGGCGGGTGGGTACATGGACAGTTAGATAGGGCGACCATACCTGTAGCCGTGTGCTGCTACACGCGGTGACTGGAGTGTAACTACATTATATATGTCTTGACAGTATCAGCTGCCACAAGCTCCTGTCTTCGATGGCTAGGTCTTCGAACGCTCAACTTGAAAACGACCACTGCCTTCTTGATGACGGCGTAGTCGCCTTGCTGCCTCGGTGCGATTGCTTCTAACTTGCAATCGCAAGGTATTGGCGACGGATCAGCGTACTTGATCGAAGACAAGCGAAGCTGCAGTATGTAGCTAGGAAAACAGGCGGGGGAAAAAAAGAAAAACAAACTCTTGTCATCTCTATCCGAGACGGGACGGCAAGATCTCCCACAGCACGCAGCGCCAACTGAAAAAATCAGACGGGGGCGACTGGGAGATCACCACTCCAAAGTCTGAACCCTTTGCTGAGCGGCTGTTTGTGTTTCATTACCCTGAAAGACTGGAGAGGCATGGATTTACAAGCTTGGCGGACCCCCAGGCTCGCGTACTTTCTGCAAACCACTCTGACAGCCACTCGAATTCTAGAACCCGCGAGATCCTGCAGAGCTGCTCAGTAGTGATTTCGCAGATCTCCGCGCGTGATGATGCATAGCAGGCCCTGGGAGTCACAAGCTGCGGCAGTGAGGACAAACGTGCTTCTTTGGAATCTCATGACTATATTACGATTACCTGGCTGACCGTGGGCCAAGTGCAAATCGTCCGAAAGAAACAGAGGCACCAAGGGGCAGCATCGATCGCGTTTGTGCGTTCATGTCGACCCACAAACGTCATCTACCTATTGCGGCCGAGCATCAAAAACAGCAACGCCTGAGCTCATGGACCGTTACATTGCATGCGAGCCGTGGCGGCAACAACTACAGACACGAAGTGGCAAAAACAAGAAGGGCTCATGCTATTCAATTCGGAGACAGCGCCTCAGCACCCAGAACTTCTCTTGTAGGTTCCTAAACCCCGAGCTCCGATCATACAAACATGAAGCCGCGTACCCTGGTTCCTGAACCCTGTCAAATCCCAAAAGGCCAGGAGGCCACCTTTGGGAGTCTGGCTGTGAAGGAAAGGCCGCCAGCCATCGAGGCGGATCAGAAAAACAAAAACCTATTCCGCAACGCCCAGCTAATGTGCAAACTATAACTGGAATAGCTGCTGCCTCAATTCACGGTTTTTGTTGTTGTGAATTCTGAAAATTGTGGTGGTTAGTATTCTAGATCTACCCCATGAACACATCTGTCTTACTAGTCTCTCAACTCTGTCTTGTCAAGTGTCCCCAGCATGCACACTTAAGTCGGTGAAGGTGCCAGCTGGCTTCACAGTGCTCGAGGAAAGGACCATCATCGTCTGCGGGCTCAGAGGCTGGTTATCCGTATTTGCAAAGGCGAGCTTCGAACTTGATGGCCCATCGCACTTTGCGATGAGCTTGGGGTCGTTGACGGCTGCGGCAGAGGTTGTTCGAGCATCTTGGGGTGCTGAGACTTGTCACCATCAACGACACCCAGTGATTGTGGAAGGCATCCCCAGGGCCCCGAGGCGCAAGGCCTTTCCGGACTTGGATATCAGGGAATCGACTCCCACAGTCGCCCCTATAAACCCTACAGTAAACCCCCACTTACAACCAAGTCCTCATTGCTTCCAGACGATCCCCGAGGCATCCCCCCGCCTTGCCCTGTCCACGCGTAAGCCTTCCGGACAGGCCTCGGTGGCGTCAAGTAAGCGAGCAGAGTCCGGAGTGCATCGGCCAGGGAAGTAAAACGTGAAACATAAGGCCGGAATCCTGCCCGATGACGATCCCCCCAAACACGTTGTAGCGACAAAGCCACGAACGCACAGGAACAGAAATCGAGAACAGGTCCGTAGATATTGGCGACATTTAAACAGATGATATACATATACCTGCATAGCTAGAGCAATATGCGAATAATTACCCGCGAGCGCTTCAAGTTTGGGTGGCAGTTTGGGTGTTGGAGGCTAGAAGAACGCCCTTTGGCTTCTCAAGTCGCCTGTCTTCGGTGGCAACAAGTAGACATGAAGATACATGAAGTGAGTTCGGATTTATGGCTGGGCAGCTGCTACCCGTTCCTTGCACAGGGCCTAAGCATACTGCGTCAGATCTTTGAAAGTACCAGGACACGTTTGTGCATGTGATTCATCGCGGGTTCAGCGTTTGCGAACTTCCCGCGCTGTTTGCTGCAAGCTCGGCCCACCGGAAGCCCCGCCCGACAAATGACGACCCATTCTGTGGCCATCTTGCTCCCTCAGTGCGCACTGTCTCTGCGAGCCACTGCAACACCTGCCTCAAGATAAGCTTGCAGCACGGAAGAGCTCCGGATGGGCAAGGACACAGGCACGCACGACCTGCAACCGACGATGTCGAGCAGGAGCTGCAGCCAAGGGCTACGGTAAACAAAGGCTTTGTGAACTCTTGGTAAGTTCACTGTCGGCTTCTCAGTTCTTGCTGGATTTCCGAGGCAAGGCTTGTCCCAATCCTACATAACTTGACGTGGCTTTTGTAATCAGTACTTCCCATTAGGTTTTGCCGTCTCTTGAGATTTCCTGCAGAAAGAACAACCCTGCCTTCTGCTTCGCACTTGCACCGTGTCGCGACTCCAGATCCGCCTGGGACATGTACATATATGTGTACATATGTGGGTTTATGTGTGTGTATATATATATATACACATTGCATAATACGTAAGATGGCAAATAGACACTAGCTACATGATGCATTTTCATGCATTGTGCATGACGCCACTGAAGTGAAGCTATGTCTTCAACATCATGCAGTCAAGTACCCGTGTGTCGATATACACGGCCGCAAAGCAACGGCCTACCGGAACGAGTAAGATCCTGGCCCGGTCATGCTCAAGGATGCGCTCGAGCAATGCCACTCTTTGGCGTGCCACCTTTGGATGCTACACAGGCCAGCCAGGAACAGCACAGAAATTCTAAACACGCATACACGCGACCTGGTAGATTTTTCCCCAATAAGGACACACTCGTCTTGACCACAAGCCCTTGGCACAGATCCCAAATCCCCAAACCCTCAACAAGTTCGTCATGCATGCACTTTATTCCGATATTCCGTCTGGCCTGAAGCTTCACGGATACAGACAGGTCATTGTAGCCAGGCCTCGGGGCTTTGTGTTGTGAAGTTATATATGTTTGACCTGTCTGATGACCGTTATAAAATTATATACCATGGTGAAAGCCATCGCTCCTGCTTCTTATGAAGATATACACTTGATGTGGGAATGCACAGGGAGATCTTTGGGCACCAGCCACCCGAGATTCTTCTTCAGACCCTGGCTGGTTCGAATCAGCTCGTCAGGTATGCTAGGCCAGGCATCATGTATCTTGCTCGCTCCCACGACCACCACGCCAGCCCCTGTCTGTCCGGGAAGACCACGTGCGATTTCACGAATGGGCGCCCAAAGGAGCCCGACACTTACCCGGGGCGTTTGACGGAAGACTCTCGGGTTCTAGGAGTGCACTTGGTATGCAGATCTGCCATTGTCATCAAAACTCTGACCCCAATGACAGAGCTGGCATTGCGACGCTCTGGTCGCTGCCTCTGCCCCTTCATCAAGCCGCTTCGTCTCAGTACTGCTTTGCACTTACGAAGTTGGCATTGCATGGCATAGCATGAAATCATCCCGGAGAGTAGGTTTCGGTCGAAAATATGCAATCGCCCATGAGGGCCGGGCATCTCCTTGAGCTCGTCGAGAGCGAACTCTGACATGGCTTCCAGCACGATCTGGCCCAAGCAGGTTCAAAGCAGTGCTTGCAACATCAAACTGCCATCCGTTCGCTTGGCTTGTACTTGTAGCTGGGGTAGATCGCCCGCAGTGGTTGGACGAGGATGCTCCCTGCAGCCCTACAGAAATGTCAGCCACGCTCTGGGCGTCGAGCCATGCCACTCCTTCCCTTCCCTTCCCTTCCCTGTCCCTCTCTTCACTTCACTTCATGGGGGATGAGTCTGCTCGCGCCCCCTTCCCCCTGTAATGGTGGAAGAGGCTTTGGGGTCGTCACTGGACGGATTTGCGCCCTTTGGTCGGTTTGGGTGCGTCTGTCGGAAAATCCCCCAACCCTGTCCCTCTCGCTCTCTCTCCTTCCTTGCTGTTGCTCGAAAATATGTCGTCGGCACAGGCGCGATCGTGGAGTCGAAGGCGCCTCGCCGCATGGCCTTGCGCTGCAGGGAACCAGATGTGTCTTACTGCCCCAAGCCATGGGCTGTCTGCAGTCTGCCGTTTGCCCAGGAGCGATAAGATAACCAATAGTAGAGCCACCTCCCTCTCCCCATGTATGCATGCAGCCATGCCATGCATACATACATGCCCACACACACATGCATACTGATAACTACACGCATGCCAACGAACACTCCAACACGGAACTACACATACATACATGCATACATACATACATACACACGGACATACATGCCTGCATGAATGCATGCATGCATACACTCATACATAAGCATGCTTACACATTGACACACACACACAAATGCGTACACTACCAGACACACACACGTACGTACATCCACATATACATACATACCTTCATGCACACATACATACATACCTACCTAGTTCGTACGGTACGTACGTAGATAGGTAGGTATGTATATGTACGTATGTACAGATATGCAGTTATATATATATATATACATACATGTATATATATATATATATATATACATAAAGCTATATACATGCATGCACACACGCACACACAAAAACACTCACCCACCCACAAACACACACACACAAGCACGCACACACACACACAGACACAGACACAGACACACACAGACACACACACACACACAGAGACACACACACACACACACAGACACAGACACAGACACACAGACACAGACACACAGACACACAGACACACACAAAACGCAATGGTCTCATGTTTCACAACATTTGAGGTTAGAAGTGTCTCCTTTTAGACAGAGCTTCCCATAGATATGTTCTGCCGCTAAACATTGTACACAGTGACTTCGTCTGACAGACAATCGCTACACACGTTCTAACTGTGAAAGGGCTTGGCTTGATTTGGCTTGGCTCGCGGTTTCGCGTTCAGACAACCTACGAACTTGAGGACTCAAAGAAGCTTGCACGAGAAGAGCATGCGCTCATATGTATATGTGTGTATGTATATATATATATATATACATATAAACATATGTGCATATGAAGCTGCACCGCTAGTTTAACTACACATTGTACATGTCTCATGCACACACAGTCTCATCCGGCCTCTTGTTCGTGGGCGGCCACTTCAGACAAGTCGAAAGAGGCAGCAACGCCCAACTGCAAGCACACACATGCAGGAAATCAGGCTGCACACGGATGTCCAGGCACCGGAATCTTTTATGGCGAGGTGGGTGCAGATTCTTCCGTTGACTCATGAGCAAGTTTGCATCAGATTCTCGAATCCCCACTTGGCAGCTCTGGCAGGGCCTTCATTTGGTGAAGTAGTGCCTCCATGCGAAACTCCCGCGCAAGGCTTTCCACCTGAGCACGACGAGGCCAAATGAGCGTTGCACTCAGCAGTGAGATGGACAGGACAGCTGCGATTAAATTGAAGCTGCCTCGTCAGACTTCAAGCTATCGAATGCAGAAACCACGGCAGCAAAGTTCGATGCCCCAAACCCCGACAGCGAAACGCCGAAGATGATGCGCACGATCAGCTTTCTGTAGCTTCAAGCGTGTGCCAGATGAGCAACTCGTAAGTCGCAAGCTACATATCCAGAGGGCCCACTTACTGTTGGAGTGCATGGGCCCTGCTGGGTCAACCGCAAAAAGACAGGTCGGGCAAAGCCCTGACTTGAGGAACTCAGATCTGAAAGCCGTGCCAGCACATCCCATTTCAAGCTCACTCAAACGCAAAGCCTGTTCATCCCGGCCGAGTCTTCAGCTGTCATATCCTTTAGGGCCGGCTGTTGGCCAGGGCTCTGTCGCAGCAAAACGGGGCATGGCGTCCGCATTTGCGGCCAGCCCAAATGAACAGCTATGCCCCGGGCCTCGTAAGGCCACCCCACGACTCCACAGCCACTATCGCTCCGATCTATTCCTACCTTTACATCTGCAATGTAGGTCCTGCATGCTCGAACACTAAGAGTTCATGCGAAGTTGATGCATGCACCGTCCTGTCTTTTCGTGTCTTTTTGTGCACCTGCTCTGCCAGTATGTTGTCGTGCGCCGCTCTGAAATTTAGATAGATGGCTCGCTCCCTATCTCGCTCTCTCTCTTTCTCTCTCCGCCTCCGCTTCTATCCGATGGATGTGTGCCTATGTGCAGAACAGGTTCAGGGGCATGTCCGAACGAAAAGGTTTGTTCATGATTCATCCTCAATTCTGCGGACGCACACTGGTAGCGCCGCATGCAGGAACGCGCCAACGCAACACATCTTAGCCTTCCGTCGGAAGTTTCGCTTATTCATGCATTCATTCGTTCATTGCTTCATGCGTTCATTCATTATTTCACCTCACTTCATTTCATCTCACTTGAGTCATTTTTTGATTCATTCCTTTACCACCTATCCCTTCGATTTCAATCCAAACTCAATTCAATCATTTCATGCGTTGACACATACATACATACATAAGCGGGTCGAGAAATGGAGGGTTGGCCCGGGAACACCCGTTCGGACCCGTATGGTGGGCCGACTGGGTGGTTCTCGAGGGTTCCCGTCCGACCCACCCTGGCAGGGCCCGAATGGGTCGGGCCACCCTTCATCCAATTAGTATTCCTTCCCTCCGTCCTGACTTCCTTCCTTCCGTCCTTGCTTCCTTTGTTCGCTCGTTCCGCTCGTTGCATTCATGCACGAGTTTATTCATCCATCCATCCATCCATCCATCCATCCATCCATCCATCCATCTCTGCCTGCCTGCGCGCCACCCGTTCATGACTTCAATGGAAAAAGTCACGCTTTCATTCGCATGCATGCGCTCAGAGCAACACAGGCATGCGCATGCACACTTCATGTATGCAAATACTTGAGCACGATTTGACTCGGTCTGACTTGGCATTAACAGTCATGTGTACGTAAACCGGATGTGTGCAGGTGTCTGCTTTGCTTCTGAATACTTCTTTACTCAGTTATCTCAATTTTCTGCATTCGTTTGTTATTTTTTGGAATTTAGGGCAAACGTTTACAACGCAGTCGCTCTGTACGAGAGGCGTGAACAAGCGCATTGGCTTCAAGTTTTCGTTTGTGTAAACTATTAGATGTAGTATGTAGATCATGCACATCCGTAGTGAGATGCTTGTGACATGCGGGTGAGTGAGGGAGGGAGTGAGGGAAGCAGGTCGAGTGAGAGCGAGAGAGAGAGAGAGAGAGAGAGAGAGAGAGAGAGAGAGAGAGAGAGAGAGAGAGAGAGAGAGAGAGAGGAGAGTTCTCTCAAGTGCTCTCTTGCATTCACACTCCGCACAGCATTTCGCACGTGATTGAGCTTCGCAGCATGACAAGAGCGCCGTACTTCTGTCTACCAGAGTCGCAAAGCTTTCTACTCGGGGGCGGGTTGCAGGGATGTGGACCGCTCCCTGCGCTGTTCTAAAGCCTCTCAGGCGAGCTGGAGTCCGGTAGGATACACGGAATCCTCGGCGAAGGCAAGGCGGTCTCATAAGGTGCATGGAGAGTTCGGGTTTTGGATAGTCTCGGGATTTAGGTCCTGAAAATGTCTTGCGGATTTAGTTCAGGGCTGAGCATTCGGTTTGATGACAGTCTGAAAGGTTTCGGACACGGCAAGGTCTGAGCTCGGGTCCCTGCTTGAAAGGAACCCGGGTTGTGTAGACAGAGGGTATCTAGAGGAAGCCCGAACTAGCGGTGAATTAGTGGTTGCTCGGCAGAGCTGTCTACTGCAATGTATTTTGGCACGGTTCGACATGCTTTTGGCCCGAAGATGCCGCGGTTGCAGAAGGCTTGAAGTGGATGTTACCCTAGGCACTGACATTGCAAAGACACAGCGGTGCTGACACGGGTAGAAACTGCATGAAAGTGCCGAGGCTCCGAGAGTACACCGCACATCCCACACACAGGAATTTCCGGGGGTCCGCCGTCGCAACCAACGCCTTCCTGTGAGGCAGATTGTTCGGGAGTTACACAGCTCTGCCCTAGAAGTCTGAAAGATTACAGTAGCCAGGCTCAGGTGCTAAAGGCAGAGCGGCCGTAGGCGAGAGTTCCAGATCAACTTTTCTGACACTAGAGAAGGCCTCAGATGAGCTGGCAAGTCACATAGCTTGCAGGGTTCCTGCTGAAGGCTCCATAAGACTTAGGTTCCCTAAAAGGGTGACCTGCCTGCGGCAATGAACAGGACATCGGACAGGGATACATCTCACGTCCGAAATTCCGAAAGCTCGACACCAGCCCCGGAAAAGGGCTTGACAAAGAACAGAGATCAGATCGCAAAGACCAGTAGCTTCTCTGAGTGCCAAGAGAGCTTCTACAACTCAACTTCTCAGGATGAATAATGGTTGTTTCGGGTTCCAAAGTTTGCGAACCCGCAAATCAAGCAAAACAGCTGCCGTGGAACCCATCCGAGACTGCAAGAACAAGACTCGAGCTACCTTCTTGCGCGGCATTGCTCTGCCTTGATTCCTACTCCTTGGACACCTCAGGTCCCAATCTCCCCGGGGTCTGCTGGTGTGAATTTGCAGCCCCTTCAATTCCGGAAGCAACATAGGACAACTTTGGGCCATTCCTTCTTGAAACCTGGCGAAACCCTCAAGAACCCAAGGTGCGCTCCTTCGGGTTTCGGTCCGTGCCACAGTAGCCTGCATCGCCTCTTCGGATTGGCGGGGCTTTGGCACCGGAGCGATTTCAGCTGAATGGCGGCTGTATGCTACCCGTTCTTTGGGACAGCCCGTGGCTCCGTGATGTGATCCTGATTCTCCATGGCACAGAACATGCTTAGTTGGATGGCGCTTGAACCTCGGAGGGTTTCGAGTATTGTTCGCACTTCACATCCCTCAGAAATCGTTGTCGTGTCGCCACGGGCCTGAAAGAAATCATAAGATGTTAATGTCAAGGCCCTGGTATCCACCGCAGAAGACGAAGAAGCCGCGAGACAACTACCAAGTCTAGGCTGGTGCTTCATGCAAGAACCCACTCCGACTCCCTCAGCTCCTTGGTCGCCACTGTGACGGAGCAGTCGGATGAAGCCCTTCTCACCCCAACCCTCGCCCCAGGAGTTGCGAATGAGCCAGTACTCCTGGCGTCCAGGGAAGAGACAGCCATAATTCACGAGATTCGCACGAGGCTTAACTTCAAGCTTCAGAATATCTACGAACATCCCAGTGGCATTGTCCTGATTCCCTTGCCCATTGACTTTTCCTTTGCTATTCGCTTAATCCAGGCAACACTGCGGGGCAGTGTCCTTGTTCTCCGACTTTGACTTGCCGTAGCCAACCAAAACCACAGCATGGTTCACAACAGCATCCTTGTCGCAGCTATCCTGGGCTGTGAATCTTGAGTTCGTGACTGGTAAGAGAATCAAAACATTGGGCTTGCTCTCTCAATGCTATTCACAAATGCGCAAACGTACAGGGAATCAGCACGGCGTCGAAGATGCCACCGCCGTAGGAATTCCAGCCGGAAGCATCGATGGACACAACGACCGGCCTTGGTTCGGATGTTGGCTGTCGCGACAAGTCCTTCAGGACCTGCCGCTGCCAACCTATCACTGATTTACAGTAACCCCATAAAGTTTCCAAACCGGATGAAGGCTAAATAGTGCTGGGATTTCCTGTGCATTACTTAAGGATTGAGGCTATTAGGTTTCCAATATTTGGGCTTCTACTGTACTCCAACGTCCAAGTGGCCCTTTCGTAGATACCGCTTCCATCAGCGGCTGGAGCTTGTTCACGGGCAAAGGCTGAAAGCCTGTGCGCCACAGGTGCTGGGAACCGACCACATGCAGGGGTGTTCATGGGATTCGGAGGTGGCGGAGTCATGGGTGCCAAGAACGGTTCTTTGACTAACCATCACTGCATATGGATTTTCTAGGTCCTTCGACGAATAGAGTCGTGAGTGTGGATTGCGTAGGTATTAAGTACAAGAGACTCATATCCTTGCGGTTCTTCCTATTAATCCAACAAGCTCTGGAAGAGGCCTCCAATGCGCAAGTAGGGCTTGTGTGCCTGGCAGCTTGAATCGCGATTCTTGTCCTCGGCGAAGTGGCAATGTTACAACAGCTGGTTGAACCGCAGCTTACTATGGTTCAGGCTCTGTCGCATTGCGAAGGCCACCCTACAACTGTTCCGACCCGACTCCGGGGGGCAGCTGACGCATATCGGCCCTTTGCCAGTCAAGCATCCCCTCCGTAGGTGCTGTCGAGGGCAATGCCGTTTTTCACAATGTAGTCCTTGGTTCCAACATGTTTCGACCTATTTGAGAAAACGTTTTCTTGTTGGAGTGACCAGAACCCCCTAGGGCGTCAATCCCTTTTTCGGACACACATATGAATTTACCCACGTGCATGTGGGCCTTCGCACACGAGATCGGAAGGGTAGTCTGCGCAATCTGGATTTAGCACTGTCGGAATGCAAACGGAGAAAAGAAAGCAACAAACGCTGATTGGTCACCAATATTATCCAGTTGCCTGTAATGTAGGAGACGCCCTCAAACTGGCTCTTGGTCCATCCCGTCGTTCTACCTCCTGCTGGCCTTCCAAATTACCAATCCATCCCGCTGCAGCCAAATACCGCACAACCCATTCAACCTACATTGCTGCCACGCAGTACTTGTGCATCGATGCAAGCGCCGACAAGGGCACATATGCAAGCTCCGAGGTGGAACCCTGGCAGCCGCCACTGCCCCCTTAGCCGCAGCAGGGCATAGGGTGGCTCATAGCATCTGAACGGGCTTTCAATTCGACATCGGCAAAGAGCCCGGGCAATACTCCAAGGATTTCCAGCTCTGGAGTGTTGCCGAAACTGCTATTGCCGTTTCTTCCATCATTGTTATTGTTTCTATTTTTTGATTAGTCTTATTGCAGTGCGGGAAGGGGAGCCTGAGACCTCGACCCTCAGAGGTTCGAGCTTGGCGCCATTACCCCCATTGCCATAGGTGAAGCCGTAAGTAAGGCCGAGCGGCCACAGTGCTTTGGATTTGTGGAGCAATCCTTCACCTCCCAAGCCACATGGGTGTCAGATTCCACAAATCCAGGCAACATGGGAAAAGGGTGTTCAGCTACATGCCTGTCTTTCAGCCCTAAGTTCGCGACGCAGCTACACTGCAAAGCCTGATTAGTTTAAAGCGCCATGTGGATCCTGATATCAGCAGACAAAAACTTTGGCAGGGATCAAAGGCAAGTTGGGTGCAAGTCGAGTGTGAGCCACTCCCGACACTGTTGCTACCCCCCAAAAAGGCACGCCTGGTTGGAGGAGAGGGCAGAGCCAGCCTGCTCATAGTCACGGATGCTGTTGCTCCGACTCTGCAGATGAGGCTGGTCCACATGTCTCAGCTTGCTGTGGGGTCTCGGACGGTTGGTGTATAACCTCAGGCTCTCAAATCTACTCGACCAGCAAGGACCCGCCAGCATCCGAAACACAAGGCCAACAGCAACATTTCGGCTCTGACATCATGCAGTGCGGTCCTTCTGCAACGCCAGCTCTGCGTGCATCTCCAATGCGCCAATGGCCGCCACCGCCCAGCAGGAACCACATGAACCTTGCTCCTGCCACTCTCGAAACTTGCTCGCAGGACAAGGAACAAAGCCCTGCTCGCTTAGTTCAAACAATGTGAGCCTACTGCGCCGGATCGGTGAACCCGTCGTTTCACTAACGTTGCGGATGCCAGTCCTTGACACTTCTGACGGAACTGAGTTTGTCAGTCCAGTCGACCTTGATTTGCACAAAGAGCCGATGCAATAAAACACCAGACTACCTTGGTTATGGCGGGGTGGACTGCCATCACCCTGCCACAAGACAATTCAGCCTCTCCGCATCCAAGTTTATCTGCTTGTCTATCTGTTTATATACATACACCTTCTATCCATCTGTTTAACCTAGTCTACTCTAACCTAGCCAGCATCTAGCCTAAGCCAATTAATCAATGTCTCGCTCTATGCTACTCTTAACCTCGCACTCTCAACAATGACCAGCCGTCAGAAACGATGAGTGCAACTACTCAATGTGCTGCACTGACTGGCGAGTCATACCGATATTCCTGTACCAGCATCATACAGTGGCGGTGCTATGCAGTGTTGGCGAATCGTGGCATGTGATCCGCCCAAGGAAGGGGCCACACTCTCAGCAACTCCCGTGCGTGCAATTAGCGCACTGAAGCCAGGCAGCAGTGCTAGCAATTGTCTTGTGGGGCTCAGTCTGCAAGAAGGAGCTTGCGGCCTTGACCTCCACAGAAGGGCGTAGATTGGAGAGATGCAGCTCGCAGAACATTTTTTAGATTCATAAGCTCCAGGGTTCTGGTCTCATAGCAGGCGGATGTCGTAAATTCACCACATCTCCTGACCTTTTCATTGCAACGCTTTTTTGGAAGAGATGAAACCAGGTGACAGAAACCTGTTTAAGAGGATCCCTCCAGCGTTCACCCTCTGACGGTCGACCGATTGAGCGAAAGCAAGCGTCATGCAATGTCTGCTCTAGTTTGCTGGACCTCTGGTCTGAAGGTGCGGCGATGTCCAAGCAGCGCCTGCCAAGTGGTCTTGGCGTTCGAGGATCGTTTGGGTATTTTGAGGGTAAAGGAGTTCGGGATGAACTTAGAGTCGTAGAGAAGATTTTCAGGATTGGGGGGCCGGGTGCAAAATCCGGTTCTCCATACCGCCTACAATGAGCCGAGTGGGCTGTCTAGACTATACATGTAACTATATTGGAACTCGATTTTGAAACAGTATACGAATCTTTGACGACGCCGCTTAGGCTTCGTCAGTTCAAGCTGGGGGGCCCTCAAGAGAACGTGAAAGTCGGACCAGCACTTCCCTTCCTTCCGGCTTTGTTTGCTGAGTTTCTCGCTCTCGGACCCCGAGCATAGACGGTGTCAGTCGTAAAACGTAACAAGCATCTTTCTTCTCTGGACGACGAAAGAACCCCCAACTTTGAGGAACCATCATGCCTTCTGAAAAAGGAAGACTTGTGCTAAGCGGGGCTCTTGCCCAAGGTCTCGGGGTTCCGTCGACTTGGTCTGAGTTCTAAGGCGGGGCCTTGAACTCTGCGTCTGTATAGTCGGCAAAAGGCCCGACCACCTGCGTCAATTTCAGGGGGACAGGAAGGATTTAAGGGCTTTAGTAGAGCTACGCGAACAACTCGACTCCAAAGGCTTGGCGGAGATTCTCCGCCCAAGAGCATGCAACTCTCCAAAATGCTACAGTGCACCGGGGTCGAACGTCCGTTCGTGCCCTTCGTCCCCTCAAAACCCCCGCAGGCACTGACAACACGATGTAAGGCCCACACTGCCCTCCAGCTCGCATCTGGGCGAGCGTTGTGCCGTGCTACTGCGGCGCGAAAACGCCCTGAGCCGCTAGCAACATGCAAGGTGGCTGAGTTCAGGTACATCTTCCGACCATCCTCATCATGTGGGCTTAGGCGGGGTTGTTTGAATGCAACTGAGGATTGAGCGCTGGAAATACATGATTGGATGGTTGTCAAAATGATGGTACCTTTTTGGGTCCTTATTATAATACGGCACCTAATATTTATGGTGCCCAAAAAGGGACCCATAATTTTGACAACCACTCGATTGAATTCGTGCATCCGGCCAAGCAGCTGAAGTGTGCCAAGCGCTCCAGGTAAGCGATGCTGTCTTCGGCGGTGCGGTTAAACCTCGCTTCTCTTAATATGGGGGGCCTTAATCATTAGAATAAGGTTTTGGGCCCTTTATATTATAATACAACTATATAACTATAATAAGCAACCCCTAGGGTAGTATAGGTAATTATTAAGGCCCCTATAGTAATCCGCTTCGAAGCCCCATGCACCCTGGCATTCTGCTCTTCAGGCTGGACCAACTTCTGCCTGCTCCCATGTCCGATGACGAACTTCAGCAGACAACTATGAGAACAGTCGGCCACAGCAGCTCCTGCGCTACGACTTTGATTGGCGCGAGGCGAGGCCGACGGCAAATTGGAGTTCACACTGTGCCAGCATATCTTGAGGCCCATGGGCCCCAGCAGAATCAAAAATCGGAAGAAGAAACGAGTGACAGAGAGTGAGCGAGAGACCCAAGCAGTGCGGGGAACCCGTTGGCTGGACATTTCTCAACCGGACGTGCTGAATCTGCAGGGATCAGAGCTTCTGCATTCACGCAGATCTTCGTAAACCTGAACCGAATCGGTGAGGCACCATTGTGAACAATTCCATACATCAGTGTCACCATGGCAGCCAAAGCACTCTTGACGGAATTGCTTGTACGCGGCCTCATCATCCTGTGCCTGTGGCAACCGAAAGGTTCTCAGTCTCATTCTGTGCCTTTCGTTTAGTCCGTGCAGCAACAACCAGCAGCTGCACGCAACTCAGACTTGCTAGTTGGCCCGCATGCCACAACACCACTACTCACTACTACTGCTGCTGCTGCTGCTGCTGCGACTACTACTACCTCCTGCTCCTGCTCCTGCTCCTGCTCCTGCTCCGGCTCCGGCTCCGGCTCCGGCTCCGGCTCCTGCTCCGGCTCCGGCTCCGGCTCCGGCTCCGGCTCCGGCTCCGGCTCCGGCTCCGGCTCCTGCTCCTGCTCCTGCTCCTGCTCCTGCTCCTGCCTGCTCCTGCTCCTACTGCAGCCGCTGCTGCTGCTACTACTGCTACTACTACTACTACTACTACTACTACTACTACTACTACTACTACTACTACTACTGCGACGACGACGGCTGCTGCTGCTGCTGCACTCTTGCAAACCGTTACAAACCCCTGCTTCGCCTCCTCGGACACGAACTTCTCTCGCTCCCCGCGCAGAGAGGCCGCGCAAGCCAAGAAGGCCAGAATCCTGTCAGCAGCTTCTTACCAAGCGATTTCCCAGAACCGTCGAACGACAATCAAGATGACGGCGCTTTCTGATGCTTGCAGGATAACTGCCGAATGCAGTTCTGCTTGGAGGCGGTATGGAAGAAAAGCGGCGCTTCCTGTATGTATGGACTTCCGGCTTCAGGAGTGTGGCATTTGTTCCGATGAAGGGATGTCGAATTCTGTTTACCTCTCTGTGCACCACGACTTGGCCCTGGCCGCCTGGGGTTGTGACGGTTGTGATAAGTTATGCCCTGCTCAGGCATAAGTGCTGCTACTCTTGGCAGTTACAAAACTCCGCCTAAGCATAGTGAACGAGATATAACTGAGGGGGCTTCTTGATGGGGGTTCTCGTTTGGGGACGTGTATCATAACGATCCCATTGCTTCGGGGTGTTTCGGCTTTTTGGTTTGGTGCCAAATCTCGAACTTCATTTGAACCCCGATCTTCACATGATGCATGAATAACACCGCAAACACTTTCAGGCAAACAGTGTGGGTGGGTGGGTAGGTAGGTGGGTCGGTGTGGGTCGGTGGGTCGGTGGTTGGTGGGTGGGTGGGTGGGTAGGTGGGTAGGTGGGTCGGTGTGGGTCGGTGGGTCCGGTGGGTGGGTGGGTGGGTGGGGAGGTGGGTAGGTGGGCAGGCATGTGGGTGGGTCGGTGGGTGGGTAGGTGGCTTCCCTTTCAGTAGAAGTAGTGGGAGAACTAGTAGTAGTAGTAGTAGTAGTAGTAGTAGTAGTAGTAGTAGTAGTAGTAGTAGTAGTAGTAGTAGTAGTAGTAGTAGTAGTAGTAGTAGTAGTAGTAGTAGTAGTAGTCATAATAGCAATAGTAGTAATAGTAGTAATAGTAGTAATAGTAGTAATAGCAGTAATAGCAGTAGCAGGAGTATTTGTAGTAGTAGCAGCATTAGCAACTGTAATAGCAGTAGTAGTAGTAGTAGTAGTAGTAGTAGTAGTAGTAGTAGTAGTAGTAGTAGTAGTAGTAGTAGTAGTAGTAGTCGTAGTAGTAGTCGCAGTAGCCGTCGTCGCAGTGGTAGTGGTAGTGGTCGCGGGCTTGGTGGTAGTAGTGGTCGTGGTAGTGCTAGTTGTAGTGGAGTGGGTAGTGGTATAGCAGCAGCAGGCGTCGTCGTCGTCGTCGTAGCGGTAGCAGTAGTGGTAGGGACGGTGGTATTGGTAGCTGGCATTTGCAGTGGTAGTAGTATATAGTGGTGTGGTAGTGGTACCTAGTGGCATGGTAAGCATAGATGTAGCGGTGGCAGAAGTGCAACTGGTAGTGGTCGTTGTGGTGGCAGTGGCACTGGTGGTGTACGCAATAGATAGTCACTGAGAGTCTTGCGTAGAGAGACAGGATCAGGAGTAGCAGCAACGGCAACAGCAAAGCAGGAAACAACAAAGGAGAAGGAGGAGCAGCAGCAGCAGCAGCAGTATCGTCCACGAGCGACAGCTAGCGTGTAGACTGCAGCTCGAACATGCTAGCCGCCAACCCTGGTGCCTGAAGGACTGAAACATGTTTATGGAGTGCTGCTCTTCGCAGACAAGTCAAGCGAGTTTCTTGGGCCAGTGCTGCAAGCAGGGGCAAAAGCGGCATGTCTGAGAAATGCAATGCTGCTTGCTGTATTCTGTGTCATACTCACTCGCCAGTAGCCTGTCAGGGCTTCCACGTTCGGTTTGCTTTTTAAACTGGCCACCCAAACAAAGAGAAGGATAGACAGACTGAGAGTCCCCTCGACATGTAACTAACCAATCCAGCCATTGAGAGCCCCAGGGCTTAGTCGAAGGACAGGCAAGCAGCAAATGTAGGGGCCTCAATAGTGAGAATAGGCTTTGGGGGCATATCATATTATAACTCTAATAAGGAACAAAGGAACACCAAAATTGCAACAGGTAAGTTTTTAAGCTCCTATACTCGTCGAGGATCCGTTGGCCCTGACCCGGCAGTCTGAGCCGTAAGCTCGTGCAAAGCTCCGGTACGATGCCAGAATGTCCCTTCAAACATTATGAGTTTATGAAGCATAGGTCAGAGCTGGTAAGGCCGACAGAAGTACGCATCAACCGTCTGACCCCAGGTATCAAGTTCCGGGCTTCTTGTAGATGCTCTGGAGATGGTAAGCCCTCGCAGGACTTAGGACTTCGAAACAGCAGTTTCTGCACAACCTTGAGTAATGGCCGGGCATACCATCTGGCTCAACTGCTTCGTAACCACGCCAAGACAAAGCAATGAAAGACATACACACTTTCGCAATTGTCGGCACTGGAAGCCGTGCGTTAGTCTCGGCGGAGCTATGACCTGCGGAATACTTGATGCATGCTGCTAGAAAATACCCTAGCCTGTCCCCCCCGGAGACCTCACAGGACCTTGACTTGAGCTTGCTTGTCTCAGCTAGTGCGCCTGAGGAGGGTATATCGCCCGGAGCCATGCCATGACTCCCTGCACGCTGCGTGGCGAAGAAGGGCCTCGGACTGCAAGAGAATCCAGAAAGTCCTCTACTCCAACACAGGGGTTGATGCCGTGTCGTGACAGAATGCCTCCGCGTCTGCAGCAGCAGTCTCTATGAAGTCTGGAATGCGACGGAATCAGGCAGCAAGGATTTGCCGTGCAGCTTTATTGCAGCTCTTCAACACTGGGGTCCGCGCCTGGTCGAATAACTAGCGTGCGCCCCCAAATGTGGTCCAAGTCTCGGAGCGGACGTGCATCTTCAGCTTCGGTTGCACAAGGTGGGAGTAAAAAGCTCGTCGGCGGAAAGGACATCACTACACTACTGTTACCTACTGAGAAGGCCCGCTTGCTATGAAATTTTGCTGCACATGTCTTCTGGGCAAAGCTCTACTTGCGTGAGATGGGGTGTCGGGTCTCTGCACGTTTGCGCGCAATGTCCTCAGCGCCAAAGCCATTCCACCGGTGTCGAAAGCCATCTTGAAAAGGCCCGGACATGAGAACTGGCCTACACTTTGCCTGTGCGCAGGCACCTTTGGAATTCGGGCAACCCATCTTGAAGTCCTATGCTGGCCAGGCGAGCAACCCACAACGCTAAAATCTAAACCCTGCAGCCCGAACACAGAAACCAGCCCAGAGCTGTCCGCAAGTAGCTGAGCCGGCGGCTACTTGAGTGAAGCTGAGCCTGTGCTCGGACTGCGGCTGCACTGACGGTCTAGCCTGAGGGCCTACTAATCGGATGAGGCACGACCTTGATTTATGGCCTGTTCCGATGCCAGAAACTCAACATGGTAGGTTCCAGTCTGCAAACGGAAACAGCACCAGCTGGACATGCAAACCGCACTGCAGATTGCCCTACACTACACCCACTATCAATGGTCCTTCCTGCAAAAAGACCAAACATCATCTCTGGGGATGAGGCCTGAAGTGCTTGAGATTGATGACCTCGTGCCGCTCTTGCCGTCTTTGTGGGTGCGTGGCATGGCTGGTGTGTAGCATGCACGACTTCGCAAAACATCCTGTGCTGTATCACGACGCATACAACATCACGGGAGCACTCCTTCAGGAGCTTCATCCAGAAAAGGAGCCCTGACAAGCAGGGGGAACTCCTGAGCCCCATGCTCATGATGTCGTAATGGGCCCAGAGCTTCACTCCTTTGATCACCACCATCCTGGCGCGGAACGAGCCGGTCCGTTCAATGTAAAGTTGGATTCCAGGCTGATGCCTCAGGCGTTTTACAGTGATATAGGCCCCAAGACCCTCCAGAACAAAGAACATGCGACAATGTACCGCAACTCAGCGGTTGCTTATTCATGGCACTTTCACTTCGGAGAGCATCCATTAGTGGGCCTTGCGCAGAAATCCCAAATGATGAGAAATGCATCTGCAACGCACCATAGTTCCTTTCACTCAGCTTCGGGCATGTCCGGTATGCCAAAGCGCCCGAGTGTGGGATCATTCCTCCAGCCCATGTTGAAGAAACGCGCGGGAGGGTTTGGGTCTGAAAGTTCCTACCTCAGACCATGCTGCTCCATCTCTCTCTTAAGGGTTCACCCCAAAGCGCCCCGATGTTGCAGAAACTCGCCTGTTTCCATGGTCCGGCACGTGCAGCAGGGAGACGACGCGCTTCGTCCTGTCATTACATTCCACAAAACCAGTCCCTTACAACCGGCTCAGCCCACAGAAACACAGTCTGGGATGCGTCGCATGCTGCCAATCCTGTGACTTTTGATTTTTAACGAGATAAACCGATGCCAGGGTAGCACTCTCAGCCGAAAGTCTGTAGTTATGCAGTTCGTGTGGTAACCTGGTAGGTCCGAAGGCTTACAGTAACTTCCCAAGAATCCTGAACCCCAAAGCCCGGGAACTCTGTCCTATCAGCTCTCTTCATGGAGGCCGCACACCTCGGCACAGAACAGAATGACCGTCGCCTCTTCTTTCAGCTCTTTCTATCATTCGATTCTTTTGAACTATTTGGGGCCTCAAAAATTAGAATAGGGTTTTGGGGCCCATTATACTACAATCATAAAGGAACCCCCACCCCAAATTGTACAGGTTTAATCTTCATTATACTTCAAAGAGTAGAGGTCTCATATGGTTAAAATCTTGTGTGTTGGGAACCCTACAGTCGTGTCAGGTCTTCTTCGGGTTTGGGCCTCCATGCCCGAGAGCTCATGCCAGCTCCTGAGGCGAAGGAGACCAGGGATGGAGCAATTTCCTGGACCCCAAAAGTATGTAGAATAATAGCCGTTTCATAGGATTTGGGCCATGAATTTATCTACCTTTGGGGGTCTAGGTACGTGACAAGTACTCTGCCAAATCCTGTAAGTCTCACCGCTGAACCCTCCAGATGCTGTGGGAATGCCGTGAACAACAAGGATGCGCAAAGTCTCCAGCATGCCCAGACCTCCTGTAAATAGCATCGAACTATCGGCCGTAGTGTTTGTGTTTATCGACGTTTTTTGACAAAGCGAAATCCGGCGACAGAGGTGAAATCCTGAAGATACTTCGGATACCAGCTTGCCGAACCTTACACATATGACCTGGAGTCATTAAAGTCCGCGTGAACAGAGGTACGACTTGTGCCTTGTGCACTGGTACCAATCCAAGGAGGTTCTTGCATGGAACAGTTGCACTGACGACCTTTTTCTTCCTGGAAGTTACCAGAACTTTGGTGCGAAGCCGCACGATCCAGATCCACGATTTGGGTAAGTCGAAAGGTAGCCAGAGTCGTCGTTAAGCCCATACTTCCAGATTCTGCGATATCAAACGACGGCTACCCGATAGTGCGACAGGTCTGTGCCGAAACAATGCAGGTCCCTGTACAGTCCTGGTACTTCAGTCATTATACTCAGGAGGATAATCATTCTGCCTACATGTATATGATGGGATATAAATAGGCATGCCGCCCGTGCTGGTAAAATTTGCACAAGGATCATCGGTGAGACCAGTGCAACCTTCACATACAGTACTGTCTCTTCATGACACGGCTCACACGACCTGCAGAGTGTCGCACAAGCACATCTGCCTGTTGGCACTGTCCACCTTCCAACCTTTTGGCGAAGCTGCATTCGCAGCTGCCGGGATAAACGAACTAGCTACTGTGAACCTTCAAAGAGTTCCTGTCGGTCTGGCGTGGAGGTCTGCACGCGCAGTTCTCCACATGCAGCACTCAGCGAAAGGAACTACTGCGAGAAAGCTCTGGTTGCTGCAAACCCTTCCGGGCCAGCGCCTGCCTTGCGAATCTTCGTCCTAGCTGCGATGAAAGCCTTTGAAAGGATATGCAGCAAGTGCAGATATGCACTTTAACAGCAGGCACGTACATTCATAGAGAGAGGAGGTATCCAGTTATATGCTACTTGCAGTACTGGAAGCAGCAGCAGCAGCAACAGCAGCAGGAGGAGGAATAGTAGTAGTAGTCGTCGTCGTCGTCGTCGTAGTAAAAGTCGTCGTTGTGTTCGAAGTGGAAGTAATACTAGTAGTTGTTGTTGTTGTTGCTGCTGTTGCTGCTGGTGAGCGGTTGCTGTATGTTGTTGATGTTGAAGTTGGTGTTAGCGTTGACGTGGACATTGTGGTTGTTGTTGCTGCTGCCGCTGCAGTTGCTGTTGCTCTGGCTGCTGCTGTTGTGTTTTTGCTGAAGTTGCTGCTGTTTGCTGCTGTTTGCTGCTGCTGCTGCTGCTGCTGCTGGGGGCGGCAGCGGTGGCGGTCGTGGCGGCCTTATCGTGGATGCTGGAGGTGGTACCATGGCAAAGCCAGTGGCAGCGGTGGTGGTAGTGTAAATCAGTATGCCTCAAAGCACGTGTCCATCACGCAGGCAGGCACCCGGCCACCGGAGGCGACCGAATTCGCAGAGGGTCCAGGATTTCAGACCACACGCCAGCTTGCAGCATCTAAAGGATTTACGAAGCTACTTTTTCCAGGGATCAACATACGAGCAACGACGCATGTGCGAGGCAGGACAGCTTCAGGGGGTGTTTGATGTTGAGGGCTTAAAACCACATTTTGAACCCGGGTCGGGACCTATGAATTCTCTTAATGGAAGCAATATCTGCCGGCCACTTGCGACGTTCTTGCCGAGAAGGGCGGTGTCCTTGATTTTACATACCCACAACTCAAATCATGTCGAGTCCTCTTGGCAATGGCCCAATGACCGCGTTCACTAGACTTGTCACTTAAAAGCTTGTAAGTCAAACAGGTGCCATACGAGTATATGTAGTACTCGTCATGAGACGGTAGGCAATGACTTTCAGGCCTCGCAGCATGGCAGGTACTAGTAAGGTATGCAGGTAGGCTGTAGTGGGGAGTCCCTGGCCTTGCAACCCTCTGAAACTTCTGGATGCGAAACAAGGCTCTGGAGAGGGTGAAGCACAAAGCCTCGTCTGCAGCCCATGGAGAATCGTGGCCCACTTAAGGCCTCAGTGCAGTACACCGACTGAGAGATATCGTGGCAAGGGCTGCTGCCAAGAACCCCTACAGCCTATACACTCTCATATAGTATAGCAACTATCATGAGACATATAATATATATATATAGAGAGAGAGAGAGAGAGAGAGAGAGAGAGAGAGAGAGAGACACGGACAACGAGTCATGTGCTCACGCAAGGCCTGCGACTGTAAGACTACCTGGAAGGCTTCCGCCCACGCAAGTCAATCTGCATCGAATGCACGACCCTCTGCCGAAATCTTATGCTAAAGCCTCTCAACCACAAATCCGCTTCCAATCCAAGTCTGCTTGTTTTTGGCCTTGGTGCAGAGGTCGCCGAGTACGTGCCCGGACCAGGTGAATAGCTTTCCTGCTTCGCAGAGGGGCTTCTAAGCAAGACTTGAAATGTTCTGGAGTTCAGGGGCATATTCGGGATTAAGTGGGGTTTGGTAGACTTCCCCTATTCGTGTGTATCATCCCTGCGCGTGAGGCGCCAATCTAGTTACTCCTCTCCTTCGCACTTTTTAGACTTGGAATGCACTTTGGCTGGCCGTTTCTGAGAACTTCTTGCGCACTGAACATGCTTGGGACTCAGAATGAACAAGTGGCAAACCTCCATCGTATGTGCGTGGCTTCGCTGTTTGATCGTGTGTTGCGTGCACGTTTTAACTTTTCAGGTGATGATATTGAAAATATGGAAGATGTGTTTGTATGTGTCTGCTTGCCACTGAGTCTGGACTCCCGTTTCTGCGAACTGCCAATGGATCTGACACAGCACATATCCATCATGTTTCCTGCTGAGCCATCAAGACAAGGAACCAACACGCGCAGGAGCTGCATGAGGATACACTTGCCTACGATTAAACATATAAGTTTATTAAATAAATATGGCAGCATAACCTTCGGTGTTGCAGAGTTTTGAGCAGCTGTATCTGCCGCTCGCTGAAGGCCAACTGTCGTTGGTGCCTCCTTCGGCAGGCGTGGGCGGTCGCTGAAACGAAAGGCGGGCCTCAACTCAGCAGTATTCAGCAGTGGTGCATCACTGTTCCGTTTCTGATAGCTTCTCTAAGTCGACGTGTACCGCTTGCAACATCATACTCGTTAGAACGCTTCTCCGAGTCGCTACGCACTGTCACAAGTTACAAGCAGCTACTGCCGCCTCGCTGGGGTTGCAGCCAACACCAACAGGACCAAGAGCGCAATGTTGTATTGAAACTAATTGCTATACTGCCGTGGCGACTGTAGGTGTGCTACGACCACAATACGAAGGGCTGGGGCCAAAAAAGATCTGCCGGAAAGGCGCTTGTGCCGCCGCTGCGTCGCTGAGTCCTTCGGATCCTTGGCTGCAGATACTTCGGGCTTGGTGCATGGCTGTTCAGCTTGGTCTGCAGACATGCACACGCTTGCACAATTGGGAGGGGGGTGCTATGATAGATGAAGCCCACTACTTCTGTGAACAGTCGGAGCAAGAGCCAGTCGCGTGAGATGTATCCGGACATGCATACTGTTCAAGAACACCTCACTGTCTTGACATGAAACTCGATAAGAGAGATTTCGGCTCCTTCACGAAGACACGAAATGCTTCGTCTGAACATCATTGAACGACGACATGGTTGCAGGTACCTGTCAATCAATGTTCAAATCCGTAGGATGCCAAGCGGTCAGCCAATCCATTGCAGTTGAGGGTGTGAGGTCGACGTGATTGACAAACACCCACATGTCAAACCAAGGGGCCTGGGCAAAGCCGCCTGGCTCGACTGACCTGGGTCGAGTCGTAGCTTTGGAGGTGAGCTGAACTTTTCTGTATTATGTAACCAAGAACGGCATAAACAACAGCAACATCTGCTATGCACACAGTCCGGATCATCAGTCCTTCAGGCGCTATGGCATGCTCTGGCCGAGCCGTTTGATTAGATTAGACCATCGAAATTTCAGCAAGAGGGTAATCAGCAGGCTACTGCGAAACCAAAGCAAAGCGAGGAGTTTTTGAAGCCCACATCAGCTTGGCTGTCATGCTTGGTGGTGCGACGCGGGCCACCATGCTTCCTGAATTGAGTGAGGGAAGATGCGCGACGTTACAGGTGTGTCGACAAAACGCAAGTCCGCACTGAGCCGGGGAGGCCTTCATCTTGATTTGCGTGCAAGGTGCTGTAGTGATGTTTTCAGCCATGAGCTTTCCGGGCGCCTTCGGAAGCTTGTGGCCCCACTGTGCCTGACATGCACGGCACTGCACCGATGGGGCTCTTGTGCTACAACCCGGCAGTGCTCCTACGGGCAGCTTCTCTGCCGCGACGACTTTGGGGACATGTGACATGTCGCAGAAAGCGAATCCCAGGTATCCTTGACTGTCGGTAGATCCCGCCCGGGCCCAAACAAAACGTATGCCTAGCTAGAAGAAAAGGAAACGAACCTGGCTGTAGGCATGCGCGAGCAGGCCCCGAAACTGGCAAGGTGGTCATAGGCTCCTCTGAGGCTTCTCTGTCTTGATTTTTGAGGTTGCGACATCGCGGCGGATCTCAGAAACTGCACCAAGTCGGGCAATGTCGTAAGTCTACAGCATACCTACAAAGACAAGCAAGGGCTGCGATTCTTCCGATTTACGCGACAGAACACGATGCAAGCCGCGGCATTCGCCTCGATTCGTCGGTAAAGTATTCCATGAGTCTCTACAGGCCCTATATCCAGTCGTACACCTTGCACACACGTCCGCTAATTACGGAAGAGTCCTGGCCCAGGTGCTATGGTTGCATAGCCATACCTGGTGCAGCACTTTTTGCGGTTCAGGGTACGCTTGATTTGGCACAAAGGCTCTGGGGCAGAGACGATGACCAAGTAGTCATACGCACATTGTAGCATCGCCGTCACTCAGAACTGTCTGTAAGTCTCCAGACGCGCATGCTCCCAAGCATTGACATATTGCAAAAAGTGGACCAAGAAGTTGAGCTGACTGAGGATTGCGAACGGCCCGCATGAAACGTCTTCTCGAGTCCCAGCTGCAGAATCCGCCTTCAAACGATTTGCTACAGTCTCACTGTCAGCCCCATACCTCAAAATGGGAGCTTCCGAAAATGCACGGTGCCGATCCTTATAATGAGGGTCCTACTATTTCGGGTATTGTATTAGGGACCCCTATTTTCGTTGTCTCCCATATCGTCATTAAGGTTGAGAACCATAATTCAGACTCGAGGCATCGAATCCGAGGGTACTTCCGTCCAGACCCGACCTTGTTGGGCGGCAGGGTTTGCATTAAATCGAAAAAGACCACAAGCATAGG
This sequence comes from Symbiodinium sp. CCMP2592, assembly GCA_905221615.1. NCBI lineage: Eukaryota > Dinophyceae > Suessiales > Symbiodiniaceae > Symbiodinium > Symbiodinium sp. CCMP2592. Next base: position 116,385 of record CAJNDT010006021.1, on the reverse strand, counting down.
GTATTTTCATCTTATAGGTGTTGGGCCATTGTTTTACCTACTTTGGGGAGTTAGGAACAAATATGAATCGCCCAAAGAGGGCACATAACGTGCCACATTCAGCAAAAGCGGCTCTGGGTGTTGCTGGAGTTCTTTGTCTCCAGATCTTCGTCGATGCCCATGCCCGCACCTGAAGCGGAAAGAACTCTCTGATGAAGTCTGGGAGTGGACTTAACATTTTTTAGGCCACCCGACCAGCTGACCGTGCCGTGCCGCACTCTCCGGACATGCCGGGAACCGTTGGACACAACAAGTGATCCCAATATCCAACTCCGCCGTTCTGCTCTCTGCATCGCGTTTCCAAGCAGGACCGAGGGGCAAAGCTTATCATCGTCCTCCGCATCGTTGGCCTCCCAGTCCTTTCTAAGACAAAATTCTGCAAGCAATGGGAGCTTCTCTCAATGTGTAGCTGCGAGCTGCACCATGACGTGACTAAACCGTCTCTTTCGTCTCTTTCCGGGGAATCTGGTATGCTTGAGCTCTGCACCATCCATAAGCTATCCGAACGTCATGCCGCTTGGCGTTGCGCCACAACCGTAAACAACCGTAAAACTGCATGAAAGCAGCGTCTCATGTGCAACCTTTTCTGAACCCGTGCTGCGCAGTCTCGTCCAGGAAGTTCACGTCAGAAAGCAAAAGCCTCGATAGGGACAGGTCAAAGTGATCGACTGGGTGCAAATTCCAATGCCCAGGACGGGGTTTAAAGCTAGTTGCCAAGAAGCATACTATACTATACAATATACAATATACTATGTACTGTACATACTATATACTATATACGATGCTAAATTATACAAGACTATGCGGTTTGAGCGTGCACGTGCTGAACCTAAGGCTTCCGGCGGCTATCTAGGGCTTTCGACGCTCACTCTCGCACAAGGCAGGCAAGGCTCCACATAGGGCTTTAGGGTTTCCAAGGAGTGAAGAAGCACTGCCCCTTGAACCCAACCCGAAGAGCCACGGGACTTCTCTCAAACTCACTGACAAGCCAAAGAAGCCTTCCATGACCTCCACAGTCCAGGCACTTGAACAAGCGCACCTGCAGAGATCTGTCAAGCTGAGGCTTGGGAGGCTTTCATTTCGGCTTCCGGGTTTCGGGTTGCGGCTCGGCGGGCCGGTGAGACATGCTGTCTGGGCGCGGAGAACTACAAAAAAAACATTGCACAGCCGTAGATGCATGAAAGATGCGTCGTCGCAGCAGGACAACCCATTCCTCGGCTAGCCGCATGGTGCTGGAGCTGGGTTCATCAGAGGTTCCATAAAAAGCTGTTGTCTGTTGGTGCCGAACAAGGCACGAGCCCATGCCCGGAAAAGACAAGCAGCCGAAATCACTCAGGGCCGCAAATAATTCAGTCTGTGATATTTGCTGCTGCAAAGCCCTCTTGTCATGCCAGGATTTCGACAAGGCTTTGACAGCAAGCTCCGAGGAAAACCCGAGGCAGAAACAGTGGCATCTAAGCCTGAATTGAAACAAAGACTCCTAATCCACACAGTGGCCAAGCGGCACAAGGGCTGCATGCCGGAACTCGGGTAGAGAGAGTTCATTGGAGCGGTCTCTGTCCAGCACCTAACGAAACAGCGAAGGGGCAAGGAAGAGTCGGAGGTGCATTTCGCTTGTCGGCATTCCTGCTGCCTGTCGAGGGCTAAAACATGGAAAAAGAAACCTTCATGTAATCAACTGCGCAGGCTACTGCACCACGGAACCTGTGTTTTGCTGTGCTGCTCCTCTCCTACCTCTACAACTCTATGATCCGGCCAGGAGCCTGAAATGCCGTTCTGACGCTGCCATACCTGCAGATGACAGATGAAAAAGCCGCTGCAAGGCTTGCAGGCGCTGGTGATGAACGAAGATAGCAGGAACAACCTACCAGGGGCTGCCCTGAAAACATGGGTCGGGGATTTCCGATTTCGGTCTGCTTCGCAGGGCCTGGCACACAGTAAACAAGCAGCTTCAGCTCACGTCGCATGCGGCATGCAAGGAGTCCGTGGAAGTGCATGACACTGCTAAAAGCTTCTCGTCGGCCTTTGTTCACCAGGTTTCTGGGGCAGAACATGTCTGAGAAAAGAGAAAATTGAAAGGCCACGTGGCTGATCAACTGCCCACTTCTTGAACTTCATGAGCATCTCACTGGAGTGGCTGTCGATTTCCTTTTCGATAGGAGACGGGGTTTGAAGAGTAGTCGGGTCAGGGAACGATCCCAGAAGCAGCTAGATGGGCGGAAGAAAGTCAAAGCTTTTGCAACCAACCGAGCATGGATGCACTCGTCTTCTTCACCAGACTTCCTCGGAATCAACATACCTTTCAGCCTCCAGGACCCACTAAACACCCAGCCTTCGCATTTCGGTGCCGACCAATACCTCACCGAGCCCTTCCAGACTGCAATTCAACTTTGACTCATATAGATCATATAGAAACAGACTGTGACTGAAACCACGCCAAGCATCGCTCAAGGTGATTGAACCACTGAGGTCCTGACTTCGTGCAGCACCAGGCCCCACAGGAAAGTTTTTATCACCCACTAGGAGTTGGGACGTAGAAGAAGTCTGAGTGCAGAACGTGCCTCCGGAGACGTGTCTGGATTTGTTGTGCACACTGTCGATCCTCGTCCAGCGCCAGCCAAGCCCCAGCGATGTCGCCATGGTACTTCAAGTTTCTTATGGCCTCCGACAGCAAGCTGAGAAACGGCAACATCAATGAAACCGACTCTCAGTTTTTCCGTCCCCTTGCTTCCACACTATCTCGGGGGCATCTGCTCTCTGCGAGGTCGACGACCAGTGCTGTATAGTATAGTCCATCCCTCAAGAATTGCACCAATCTACAATCTACAGTTGCCACGACACGGCTCTTAGTACCAACGATATCCGCTGGCCATCAGCGAATATCTTGATTCCTCTTAGGGAGGAAAATGAAAAGTACCCTTTTCAGGGACTCCCCAATATCAGGAAACCATACACAAACCTGCAAAAAGGATCCCTGACATTGACCTAGATGTGAACAGGATTCTTCTGAGTTTTCTCAAGGTTATGCTGCGATACTTCGGGCTCCGACTGGGCCATCGCTGCCAGCCTGGTAGAACTCGTCCCAGTTGCACACGTTGGAATTATCCTGGCAAGAGGAGTTTCTCAGAAGCAAGGAGCCAAAGAGATAGGCATTCCTCAGATCTGCAGCTTCGCCCACGATCCGACAAAGGGCTGTTGCCAACAAGAGAGCCATGGCGACGTCACCAATGAAATGCCTCGCTGAGAACTTGCCTAATCCTACCTAGGACCTAGAACCAGTGATGTGTCGACGCAGTCGGCAAGCCTTGTCGAGGACAGTTCCTTGGTTTCTGAATAAGCTTATGACAAAAGTCGGTTGTCGTCCGCAAGTCGGCAACGCAGTGAAGACCAGCTCAAACCGTTCAGTTAGCCTTGCAGCCTTTAAGGTCTGCACTATTGCATGCCGGCGGCAAGATGCAGCATCCAAACCTCAAGACTCGCTTTTGTACGCCACCCATGGCCTTGCAAGCCAAGGATCGCCAGGCTTTGAGAAAGTGGCCATATTTCGCAAGAAGCAGCGACCTCAAGCAATCAGGCCAAGCGGAAGTGTCAGTTCCAGTATACTGCATGCACACCTTCAATTTCAATTGCAAAGCTCCTCTCATTCGCCGAAGGAGTCTAGCGCCAGAGCTTGAGACGACCCCAAAACCATCAGAACTCTTCTTTCGGGATGCAAAGCCACGAGTATACCACCAGAACTACGCACTAAATGAACCCATCGACATCACCCCTGAAGAACGCGCTAAGAACGTTCAAAAGCCTTAAAGAAGCCCCACAAAAAAAGATGCCTTGAGAACCCATGGGCTCCCCCAGAGGGGAGCTTCCTGAGAGCTTGGGCTCGGACCGGATCTCCTGAGCAGCCTTCCTGAGCTCAACGCACCGATCTTGGATACTGAAACCACGGTTTGGGGGGGGGGGGGGGTGGTTAGGGTTTAGGGTTTGGGGGGGGGGGGGGGTGGTAGAATTAGTAAAACTATGTCAGCGTTATGAAAGTATAGGGATGCTAGCAACACAAAGGGAAGATACCAACAGGGGATACGACTTCTTCATCAATGTCAGTATTAACATACTATGCGGGTCTTTACCCCTCTATCAGTGTGACTGACCCGACTAACCTTCGCGAATGATGTTCGTCGTCGCGGAAGGTTGCCGGCCCCCTTGAGGTTTGGGGCAGCCATCGAACGCGAGTCCTGTTGCGCCTGACAGCTCTTGGATCATAATTGCCAGATGCGGCTAGGAGTACGTGAGGAGCGATCTGGCCAAATCTCGAAGTACGCACTGAGTACATGCTTCTGTTGAAGTTGATGCAACAACACATAACTGCATGCACACATATATACATACATACATCCATTCATGCATCCGTCCATCCATGTATACATACATATAAGCATGGTGACTGAGCGAGCTGTACCGGCTGGGCGCCGGGGTCCGGTGGCTCGAGATTCCAGTCGCCACTGTGCCAGCGCAAGGCAAATGACTACCACGCGCAAGCTGCCTTATCTTACTACCCCAACAAGCCACAGAAGTAAAAGGCTAAACTTTCCGATTCCTACTAAACTACAAGAGCCCAAAAAGCTCAAAGGTTGGGTATTGGGGATCTAAGATATTTAAGCTGCCGGATCTAAGCTGAGCAACTGACCGCTGAACATTATAATATACTATAATATACTATAATGTACTATAATGTACTATAATGTACTATAATGTACTATAATGTACTATAATATACTATAATATACTATAATATCATCATTTTGATTGCTACAAGCTGATTACAAATACTGTCGGTGACTGTATACTGGATACTGGCCACTCATATTGCTGCGAACCTTGTGCAGCTACTACTCTAAGCAGCATCTGAGTCCGGGAATCGGATTTCGCTCCGCGACGAGGTAGGCCGGAGGCCTCCAACCATCCAAAAACCTGGAGCTCAGTCGTCTTTTTGATGCTTTCAAGCCTTCCTGCCAAAGACCCTGATGATCCTTTAGGCCTTGCGCCGCAAAGCCCTCAGCCAAGTCGGTAGACGAAACCAAAGAATTGCGCCGAAGGACTGGTGCAATAACTAGATTCCCTAAATGGGCCGAAGTCTAGAATCAGCCCATACCGCGACTTAGGGTTTCTCCAGTCAGCGCTGATGCGGGCTTCATGCTTGCGGGCTATGGCATCATTTTGTTTGAAATCTATATGGCATGGGCTTGGAAATATTCAGGGTTCTAAGCTGCCCCTCTGCTCCTCAGACAGAGTCACTCGATGTCTTGGAAGGTGATGCACTTCCTTGGGATGTCTTGTTGGACATCGAGCTTCGAGGAACTTAGCCGATCCACTGACCGTCTTTCACAATTCTCGGCGGTCTGGGACAAGGCCTGGACAGTTCTCAAAACAAAGCCTGTGCCAAACAGCCCCACGTAGTGCCAAGCATCTTTTCTTGCCAGTCCAGCCAATACACAAGCTCCTCCAAGCAGCACTTCACAGAAGATCTCTGAGTCGACGGATGCTGAAGCACTTGTCTGATGTCTTGTTTTGGGCATTGGATGGGGGCCAGCTGACAACCCCTCGCACTAAGCTCGAGGCCCGTTGAATCTAAAGATGGCGAGGTACAGCTCTTGAACTTGACAGACTGCACCCTGAACTACTACTGGCAGGCCAGTGCTCGTGGCCGGCAGAAGCCCAGCGGTTTTGAAGCTGCAGTCAGCAAGCTCGCAGGCAAGAGGTTCGAGTTCAAGGGCAGAAATCACCGTCAGGACTTGAAACCAATGTAACTCGCTTTGCCGTAGCCAGGCGAACCTGTGTGTACTCCCTTGGGGGGACAATGAGACCCTTGACCGGCTGTACTTGGATTTCTACCACTTCCAAAGCATCCTTGAGCTCGGGCTCCGCGAACTCTGCTCCCAGCTGAAGGCATCGGCGAACAAAGAGATCGTGGCCTAAGCCGAACAAGGCTTCAGAGCTTGTATTGGTTTCACAGACTCAGGCTTGTCGGACCAAATGAAGCAGAGGCGCCAAACAAACACGGATTTCAGTGGTAGGTTCGGTGCCGCCGACCCGATGATTCTGATATGTTCGATATGTTTTCTGCCTCGGACCACTCCTTACCCGATCTGCAAACCGCCTTTTATTCGCTTGGCATGTGTCTGATTCGTTGCTTCTCCTGCTTGTCGATGGCTTTCCAGAGGCCATAGGCCGGCCTGCAGAGGCACAGAATTTCTGCTTCATGTAGGGGCCGTATAATTGGAATAGGGCTTTGGGTGACAGTATACTACCAATATAATAAGTGACCAGCAGCTGTCACCAGCTGTCACCACCACCGCATATGTCTATGACGATGAAAGAAGAGCTATTGAAAGGACAGTGTACGTGCATGTAAGTACACACATAGTGTTGGTACATGCACAATTGCATCGTATGCACAAGAGATTAGACAGCATAAATATTGGCATACACACATTCTTGAGGCATAAAAACTGCACTGTTACCACGCGAACGCATGCAAAATAAGCACACGATCAGCAGTTCTACACTTGTTCGCACTGGTATAGTATATGTACGCATGTTTGTATTCAAAAGTGTATTCGTAGGAACATTCTAACATGTCGACGGAAATTCCTTTGGGGATGTCAATCTGCGCATGGTCGTAGGAAGCATACATGTCCTTGCAATGAAAGCAATGCTTGTCCACGTACAACCCTTCCCAGCATTTGGTCCATCAAAGCATCAAGTGGCGCCGAAATCTTTCTCTACACAACGTCCGAAATCATTGCCAACAAACGCCACGCGAGAAGATGTGAACAAACGCCGACAGACCTTTCGGTGACAACAGTCTGTGAACCGATCCAGATTGACGACCTAGCATGTGCCAGCCAACAGCTTTTGTTCTGCAGCCGCGTCTTTCGCGCAGTGAGTCTCCAGGAAGGACGCGCTGTGCGGTCTCGGCATTCGAGAAAAGTTCAAGCTGCCGAGCCTCCAATGGAGCTTTGCAGCTTCCGCTCGTAGCGAAGATGATAACCTCTATCCGGCCGAAGATGATCCAACAGGACGAATCGTCAGGATGAACAAGAGCAGCATTGGCCCAAGACTGCCAGCTTTGCCAGCTCCAAGTCTTTGCAAAAAGAGCTGGCTTCACCGCCGATGCTTGCAGGACCAGTTGTAAGTGTCTGCACACCCCAGCTACGAATCCACCAAGCATAACCTGAATCTGAATATGTGGTTTCTGCCTCAGTCGGAACCGATGTAACACGTTCCCACGCTCTCTAACTCCCTACAATCAGGGCTGAACAGAAGAGGTGGCGATCAGCCGGATCAGGATGTAATGAATTAGCACGGCATTGATCTGCAAAGTACATTCATCCACGTCTTATCGACGTCACGAACGGTGGATGGAGCTAACTGACGCAAACTCTGTTTCAGCTCAACATGCTCCGTTCAATTATATATAGCTATGTAACCGAAAAAAAGGCCGCCTGGCAATGAGCCAGGCATGGGCCTTTTAAAACATCTCTTGGCAGATGCTGTGGGAGCGCAAAGAGGTCCGGAAGCACCGAACCATCCAATGGTGTCGTTCGGAAAAAAAAAAGAACTTCCTCGCAGGTCAGAGCACGAAGAACGTGGCGACCGTCAGTTCTGGAAGTCCACCGAACCTACCTTTGATGTCGGCCTAGACCGACATTTTTCAGCCTTTCGCCTTCGAGTGTAGATGCATTTAACTAGTTGCGCTGCCATAAACGAGCTTGAAGCAAAAATTGAAACTAGCTGGCCTGTGATGTTGATGCGGCATGCCACTGCATTGTGAGCTGCTTCACATCGAGCATGCACAGGGGCTTGACCAACAAGGGAAATGTTCTCTGCGGTGCAGATGGGTCGTTCCTGTGCCTGGGCTGGTGAAAGTCTGTGTCTCGGTGCTGCTGACATGTAACACTGGCGGCTAGCGAGTGCCCGGGGTGTCAGGCACCGGAGGCCTTCGTCAAGGAAACGAGACCGAAGAACCACCCAAGCCTGAACATACCTGAACACCCGAGCCGACACTCCCAAACCATCAAGTTTGGTACCGAGCTGCGTTTCTAAGTGCAAGCCAGGGGTTGGAATGCACGCGAGATGTCGGAGTTGATCGTTTACGCTTCTCCTGGCAGGTTCCAAGCCCAGCTTCGGAAGCCTAGTACCCAAGCTATGCATCAACCGTAATACTCCTAACTCCAGAGGCTGACTAAGCATCGTGAAGGTGCCCTGACTAAACCGGCGCATCAGCTGAACCAGGCGATGTATGGTAACCAACAAACGAGCATTGCACCGTCATGACATTGGGCCGGGTTCAGCTATCAGTAAGATAACGCATGCCTCCGCGATATCTCACGACAAACCTCATGTTGCGAACGACACGCCCAACTCTCAGTTTCAGCTTTCAACGGCCCTCAGTTGGTGATATAAAGTACGAGTAACATCCTGGCAAAATCGTCCAAGTACCGGGTACCCAGTCTATGCAACCTGCGATTGTAGAAACGACGTGTGTGTGTGTGTGCCTGCCTCAGGGCAGCAACGGATGACAACGAGCTGCCAACTGAGCCGTCACTGCTGTCCCGCTCCATGGAATCGATGCTGGATATCTGCGATGAACCATCATCTTCCAGGAGCCCTGCCTTAGCCCAATGACTCGTCTGAAATTACAACTGTTATCACCACGAACAGCTCCCGTGGCACGACCATGCGCGACCCGAAGTCGTGAGAGTACTAATGTGTCTTTACAGGATTTTACAGGTATAGTCTTAATTATTGACTCGGGTTTTAGGCTCGAGCGCTTTTGCTACTGCAGGCCAAACCACGTACGTGATTACTTGCTGTGGGTCATCCTCTACGAAGGACTGGATGTGTTCCAGAATTTCCGCAGTCAGCCACCCTTGCCGCAGGAACTGGCCTTTCCACAAAAACTCACGAATGAAGCATGTCTTGCACCGTGCTCTGCGCTTCCGGATCTCGTCGATGATTGCAGCTGCATCGCAGCCACATGCTGGCCGCAGGTATAGAAGTGAGCGGTATCGGCGGCGGCGAAGCTGAATCTGTTCCCTTTGTTGCGCGCAGCCCTGTTTCGGGCTGTTTTCATGTAAGCCGGCGAATTGCTTTAGAATTTCGGCTGTCAGAGGTTTTTGGTGTGCATGTAGGCAGCGAGTTCGCTGGTTCATTGCTTGGAGCCCGGCAGCATGAAGGACGGCGGAGCATACCCGGAGGCTTGTGAATGCTGCAGGGCTTGCCTGGCCTAGCCACACAAACCGTCCGCAAGCAAAACAGCAGAAACAGCTGAATTGGTTCATCAGTTGCTCGGGTTCATCGAGCACACACATGCACAGGACGGCGGACTCAAACATCTCAAAGGAGATCTGCAAAACTTCCTCGTGGTCACAGGACATCATCACTTCAGCCAAGGAGAGCCGAATAGAAATAAATATGCACGTGCTCAACAAGCCATTGCTGTGGCGAGGGTTCTCCATGAAGTAGACAAGGCTGTTCAACGAGTTCATAAATTTCAGCTGTGCAGATACAGCTGCCAATATAAACAAAAGAGTCGCCTGAAGGAGGAAGACCTTCTTTGAAATCGACAAATCCTTGCCTGCGGCGAGACACACACAGTAGGATGTGGCAGACACGAGCGGGAGCACGCACATCATCATCTCCATGCGAACTTTGTGGCGAACAGAAGCTGTGCACCATGGCTGAGACAGGCGGGCAAGCGACTGCATGCTGCCAGAACAAGATATGTGGAAGCAGTCTGAACGATCATAAGCGAACCTTTATTCTGTACTATGCAGTACCCACTCACCTGTCAAACTGAGTCAAGCTTCGATTGCGATTCTGGATGGTCAGTCAAAGACAGCCATCTGTACGGCTGCTTCGGCATGAGCGTTGAGCCACGGGCAAGCGGCTAACACTTGGGTCATGTTCGGAATATCCGAGACTCGAGCTACATTACAACCTGAGTCATCCTGCAGCATGCGTGCTTAGACGTGCCTTCAACTTGCACATATATATACTGGAAGAAGCAATCAAACAAAGGGAAAGGCCTCGCAACCCACTGCGAAACCTTGGTCTACGCCTTTTCCCTGGCCACCACCAGAAGAGACAAGGCCTGTTGCCAAAGCGTTTCTCACCAAAGCTGCGAAACCTGCGACCAAGTGAGGCGGGCACTTCATTCTCACAAAGCCACAACACCTCTCATCAAGTGCGGCATCGTTTCTGAGAAACACCCTCGGCCTCATTCCAAACTTCGGCTCTCCACATAGAGGTTGGATTTTTCTCAAAGGGCAAACGAGAAGCACCATGGCCCGTGTACGGGCCATACGGGCCCTACTTGCGCTCGACTGAAACTGTTCCTGCCTAATGAACGCCCATGGCATGTCTGCAGAGCACGACTTACACAGGCTGGATCGTATCAAGAAGTAATGGGAGGCCTCGCCAGCTGCCGCGCGCAGCTGGGGTCCAGCTCTTCCAGAGAAGCGGTTCCTTGTGGATTGTTGAGCACTCGCACTCGACCACGTCTTGACTGTAGTGCGTGCCAGATGGGAGGGACAACCGCACTCCTACGGTATGCAGGGAATTCTTGAAGCTACGGCGAAACAAACGCACAAACAGACAAAGACTCTCACTCTCAGCTCTCCCGGAAAGGCCCGCACAGAACCCCACTGTATCGGCGTATCGAAGAGGATGACATGCAAACGGGGACAATGCATCGGAAATCAAATCTACACTCCTTACGCGGCCATAACTGACATCGGGCTGCCATTGCCCCCATTGTCCAGCGCCAGCCAGAGGCAGGTAGTATCCCCTTTCCAGCCTCAGAGACTGCAGTTTAACTAGGGAGGCGATGTGCAGCTGCAGTGGGGCGAAGCAGGCAGCCGCCGGAGAAAGTGCAGTTACAAGCAATGGCGGGCTCGGGCTGTTGAGAAGAAGACTACATGCTCCACCCTGCTCGAGTTATAAGCTCCAAAAGTTGCCCCGCTCGGCTCAGTCACCACAGGATTTTTCCTTGTTCTGCGACTGCGAACTAAGTCGTCCTGCGGTACTTCGAAGGTGGCTGCTGCCTAGGATGGCAGATTGTTTCTCCAGGCTCCCTTCGCACAAAGCATGTCTGTGGCTGGTCTGAACGGTCAATGCAAGGCCTTCTTGGAAAAAACGACAAACGACAGGAAACATCTCAGTGTCCGAGTCTGTCCGAGGGACCCGTTCTCGGGATGAAGAAGCGTCTTCACAAATCGCCTTTCATGGCCGTGGCTCTGCATCAACAACACCGAATGAGTCGTTGCAAAAGGCCTTGCAAAACCTGCGCAAGGCAAGACGATACCAAATCTCCCTCTTAGTGAACCCCAGCAAGATGACCAAAGATTTGGAAAGCCTTCTAGCCACCCCCCTTCCCTGAATCATTGTTTCACGGGGCCTTCGATTTCCCTGCACTACCGGAATACCGTCCCTGCTGGAAACAGTCTTCAGTCCACTTCACCCGGTGCTCTTCGGCCGCCTTAAGAATGGGGCGCCATGCTCTTCGGGATCATAAACCCCTTCGCCCTCGGCATCGCAGAATTGCCGCCACATCAAGGCGCAGGCCTGCACTGTGTTCTTGTTAAGGAGTTTACTTCAAGATGCCATATAATGGGGATGTTCAGGATTTAAACTTAAAGATACCATAATAAGGATCTATGGTAAGTAAATGTGGTTTCTTGATTATGGAAACCTAAATGAAAGTCCTTATAAGAAGAAACCACTGTGCATCAACATCAGGAAGGGTCTCGAGCGGATCCCCTGCTTCCCGGTACACTACCAATCACTCTGCCGCGTTCTTGTAGCACCTTTCCGAATTTTGCCCGCAAATATCCATACGTACATACATATTTGCATACAAACAAACATACATTCCGTCCATCCATCCCATCCCATAACATTACATTACACTACTTTACAATATGTTTTTTGTCACTCGTGCTCGACAAGTCAGACGAGGGTTGAGGGGAACTCGACTTCACAATGCACTGTTCACATTGGAACAGCCAAACAGCATTAACCTACAGTTTACGGCTTGTCCGAAATACATCCACGTCCACATCCATGTCCACAACCAAACCCAACTCATCACCACTGTGCAGTGGCATCCGACAGAGCGCCAGCAACCTTGAAGCCTCACCCACCAAGCTGGTGGAAAAGGAGGGCAATCCCTCCAAAAAGGGGAAAATCTCCCCATAAAGCATATCCAGCAGTCACCACCTCGTAAGCATGGGTTGTGACAACCTCTCTCAGATCCACGCGCAGTCGGAATACAAAGAAGCTGAGAAACTCAGCCGGAAAGATCACAGAGCCACGAGCCCCGAGTGCTATTCAATACCACATACCAGGCGGCTTGAAGCTAAGGCGCAGCCAAAAGCACAGTCCAGCAACTAAGAGGAGGAGGAGGCAGTTGGGTGCAGCGTCCAAGAAACAGCCCAAGTCCATGGTAGAAAACACCACATCAAAGATGTCCAGGTTGCAGCTTGCAGCGAAAAGGCTGGCAAGCCTCTTCCAAGAAACAGCCCAAGTCCATGGTAGAAAACCCACATCAAAGATGTCCAGGTTGCAGTTTTTTTTTCTTCCAGTACTTGACAAACGCCACCTCAAGGCCCACGGCCCACAGTGTCCAGATCTCCCAGAGCTCCCAGATTCAAAGGGGGTTATACCCTTAAGAGCCGCCCCAGCTCTGGAGCCGACCACTCAAGGAAGTGGAGGGCCTCCTACAGGCAGCCCTTTGTGAGAGTTTATCAAAAGCGTATGACCATGTCTCGCCAGCTTCTGGTTTACCATATACCAGGAGCTTGTCAGGACTTCCGAAAGAAAAGCTGCCAAATGCTCGAGGTAAAGGGGCGAGCGCCTGTATGTCAGCGCAGGTGCAGCAAGCGGGCCATGGCATTAGGGCAAGCCCGGGTCTTCTACAGTTATGTCCGAGTCCTCGCTCAGTACGAATCGTAATATTGGGGGATAAACCCCATGCCGGCTTAATGCCAGGTTTGCCAGATGCCGCAATATTGGGGGATACACCCCATGCTCAGCCTTGCTCAGACCCGGGGGATAGACCCCGTGCAAGATGCAGGAGGAAGGGAGGGTGAACCCCGAGCACCATCCATGCACCATCACCCGGAGGAGCAGCATCATCCACCCATACAGGCACATCAGGGAAGAAAAAGAGGCAGAACCAACGCACCATCACCAGGGGCAAAATCAAAATCAGTTCATATATCCATCAGAAAACCAGAAAAACATCATCCGAACGGCATGACAACATGACTACAGGGAGGCCAGCGGCTCTCTTCGTTTTGCTTCTTGGTGCACCGCAATCGGCTCAATGGCGGAACTCGACAGGCGGCAGATCTGTAGCCTGAGAAAGTGTCGAGGCCTCAGCTCGCCCATTTAGGGCTGCGGAAAGCGGGATATGTCGAGGGGGAACCTAGGTCCCAAAAACAGTGCAATATAGTACAATATAGTACAAGGGCAAGGACAGGAAAGTCAGGGCAGTGCAAGCAAAAAGCAAGGAAAGGCAGTGCAAAGGCAGAGGCAGAAAAGGAGTAGGTCAGTGCGGCAGTGCAAAAGGAAGGCAAGGAAGGCATCGTTTCAGGGAGCCCCTTAAAGAAAGATTGCAAAACAGGACCAATCAACAATAATAGTAATTAAGCACAACAGTAAAACTCAACAAAAACTTTGCAGGCGCTCCCTGAATGACGCGTTTGCTATGATTCGGGCCACTCCGTGGCTTGAGGTATAGGCCTCAGAGGGGTCCTCACTGATGCTGAACCGCAGCAGCCGGGACCGGATAGATCTGTCCGTTCCAGACCAAGTTCACCATCTCGTTGGTTTGCGGGTGGTTCGTGACCACCGGTGCCACCGGTGCCGACACAGGAATCTGTTGAGGCATTTGCTGGCCTCCACAGTGCATCGTGGTGGTTAGCGGCACTCCACCAGTGCCTATCTGTCCTGGCCCAGTAGGCTGCATAAGTTGCACCTGGGGCGCCAGTCTCATTGTAGGCGCCGGGACCGAAGCCTGACGTGTGGAGGTACCGGACCCAGGGGTCCCGCCAGAGTGCTGCCATTGTCCTGGAGGTTGAGAAGGAGGGGGCAAAGGCGCCTCTTCAGCAGGCATTTTCGGTGCCGGTGCGGCGGGAGGCGGAGCTTTGGGTCTTGCTGCAGCCAACTTGTTGGTGGACTGCTCGACCGTCACCAGCTTGGTGAGGGCCGTTTCCATTCGCCCTTCCACGTACTGCACTTTCGTCTGCAGCTGTTGCATACTTTGGTTCAGGGCTTTCATCTCCGTCTGGAGATCTTTGACCGCCACCAAAATGGAGGCCAGGTCGTTTCCACCGGTTCCGTCATTACTGCTACCCTGTCGGCCTGACAGGGCATTGTGGATGGAATCCAGCTTTCGGTGAGCATGCTGGAGCCCTTTGCCCACATCCGTGCCCACTGTACTGATCTGGGTGCCGAGCTGGTTGAGGCGGCCATTTTGATCCCACGTCGAATCTTCAACCGCTTTGAGGGCCCGGACGGTCGTGTCTTCCACCAGGAGAATGATCTCCCTGAGTGCGCGGATGTCTGCTCCATGTTCCGGCAGAGGTCCCAAGGTACTCTTGAGCCCATTCAAGATGGGCAGAACTAAGGCCTGAAGAGGCTCGAAGGCATCCCGCATCGCAGCTTCCAGCCGGGGCTGCGAGTAGATGCTACCATCAAGGATCTGCTTGAGCTCCGATATTGTGGCGGCAAGGTGTTCCTTATTCCTTGAAGCAGCAGAGTGCGCCGAATCTTCGACCCACATCTTGACGTTTGTACAGTTGCACAAATATGTGTACATATCTGTCTCTGAACATAGATAATGTACGTGTACACAACGTACTGCAAATTCACATGCACATGTACATATGCATGTAAGTACGTACGCATGCATGCATGTATGTGTGTATGTACGAATAGTATATACACATGTATACTGTATATATATATATATATATATATATCTGTGTGTGTGTGTCTGTGTGTCTATGTGTGTGTGTGTGCTTATGAACGCAGGCATGCAATGCATGCATGCGGTATGTGCGCATGCATGTATGTGTGTAATGTTTTTGCTGCTAATTCGAAAACTTCGAAAACACTTAAGACTGTGTTGCTTCCTGGAGGTGATCAAAACATCGTGCTGTTATGTTCTGGGTCCATCGTATTGGTGTCATTCTGTAGCGTCAAACCGTAGTTCCAAACCAAAGATGAGTCGGTTGGTCATCCGATGTTGATACATCTACTTCTTGAATGACAAGTACAGGAATGTCGCTAGGTTGGTGCTTCAGTAAGCTAGACACATGCAAGGTGTTGCTGCTCTGTTTTTTCGATCAGCAATGTCCTTTGTCACACCCCAAAAAACAACAGGAAAAGCAGGCAGCAAGTAACATTCGACTTTCCGAACTCATTCAAAGGAGAACCTGATCTTCCCAGAACTGCCGAACGCCAGAAGGGACTCTGACTTCGCAGGCACGGGCTGTGTGGCTATACGGCCAAAGCTCCAACAAAGCTCTGACGAAGTGGGCCTCCCTCTTGGAATTCGACGGAGTCGGGGGCTGAGCTTCTGGAGCTTCCCACTTCCTCCACAAGCCGGGCACTCTTGGGATTGGGGGCTCCGAGTAAGGAACACGGTCTTACCGACTTCACAGGGACGACCACGTAGTACTGTACGCTTGATTTCAATGAGTGCTTTCTTGAGTTTCGGCCACTGAGCAACTGATCTTTAGAGCCAGCCTGAACCCGCAAAACCCTTTGCTACGATGCAAAGCCAGACTCAGGTTCTCTCAAGATCAGCATTGCCTCTCTCTCCTGTCTCGTCACCTTGTCTTCTCCCCTAGGCTACCCGCGGCTACCCTGTCCATGCCTGGCTCGCTGCCAGGGAGTCGCGGGAGATGAGCTGGGCTTCGGAGGGCTGACCACCTGTGTCGTGGCCTGCCACGAAGTTTCTTGAACCCGCAGGCAAGGACATGCAGGATCTCGTGCATGTCACTGGCCTGGTAGCATATCCTTCACATATGTATCTATCGATCTATCCATCTGTCTATCGATGAGTGTATATACATACGTATCTGTATACAAATATCCATGCATCTGTCTACCTGTCTGTCTGCCTGTCTATTCCTTTATCTCTATCTCTATATATTCACATCTGCATATCTATGTATGCATCTATATCCCTATACCTATGTGTGTGTATATATATATATATATACATACATACATACATATGTACATATATATATATATATATATATATATATATATATATATATATACATACGTCCTAAAGTTGGCACAGGTTCAGCTCTTGACCAAGCAGTGCTGAGTTTATGACGACTTATCCATCTTTCTTTATGCTCTATTCGGAGGATTGGGCGGATCCCGCGTCTCAGAAATCCCTACAAGCCCAAAGCTGGGCAAATAGCAAAGCTGAGTCGGATCGAGCATGGTTGACTACTTACACTGGCCCAGGCAATCACAGCCGACCAAATACAATCGGGGCTTGCGGTGTCGAGGAAGAGCGCTCACGAATTCTAGTTCGTGGTATGTGCTTTGGCTCGGGGGTCATAAAAAAGCTTGTAACCAGGCAGCTTGCCACCCTGAGCCCCAGATCGCGGGCCTGCAGGATGCGGACATCCGTGCACTTTGGCCGCTCGCCCTGGCAAGAAACTCCATGTAGGGGGCGGCAAAGTAGTAGATAGTAGATACACCATTTTTGCATCCAGCCTGCTACTGCACCTGCTGGGCACCACATGACTATGGAGGCTTATACGACCGAAACCCTAAACCCGGCAGGCTTCATAGCCCTCAAAGACTCAACCCTGAGATCTCAATGCCTAAACTAAACCTTTAAACGGGATGACAAGGCCCTTGGACCCACCCCTCTGCTGCCTGCTGCCGCCCGGCGTCCGGGGCCACCTTGAAGGCCAGCCGCGTGCCCAGGGGAGGGAAAACGCCACCGTCGAACTGGGAGGGAAGAACCTGGGAAAGCTTACCATTCTATATGGGAGGTGTGTAGGTGTGGGTGTGGTGTGGGTGTGGTGTGTGTGTGTGTGGTGTGCATGTGATTAAACTCCATTCTATGTCATGTACAACAGTCTACAATGCGTGCTTTACCCCATGCGGCTGCCAAAGCAGAAAGCTCGTCATAAAATGCCAAAGAGGCGAAAACATCCCCGCCATTGCCATCTGGCTGGATGAATCCGAAGGTCCCGTTGTCGCGCGCAAACTGCCCTGGCGAAACACGGCTGCGAGGTTGATGCTTCAGATGCGCACGTCTGCAAACGCAGCTTTGTCGTGCGACTTTGTTCCGAGCTCTGAAGTTCTTGGGCAAAGCCTAGCAACAACACCTTCCTGATTCGTCAAGTTCATCTCAGCTTGCTGCTCTGGCATCCCCTGTTGTCAAGGCCATGGCCTCTGCGAAGCTCCCGCGTAATGGATCCTGCCGGTCCTGGTCCTAGCGCAGGCTGGCCTCACAGGGCGTATTGAATTTGGGTTTGAGGCTGGTTGAAGGCTTAGGGGTTGAGGGTTTGAGCTATGCATGTGGTTGAGGGAAGGGTTTACGCTCCCGTAACTCGGCGCAGCCTGACGAGGTTTTTTCCGCACAGTCTGCACCCTCCGCCTCAGAACCCTGCACGGTCAAGCAATAGCCACCCACACTTTTACAACCCTACCATCAATCCGATGCCCTAATCCCACAACCGAAGGACAAGCCTTGCGGCTCACGACGTGCTTTTGGAGGATGGCTCGGCTCGCGGGGTACTCGAGACCTTACACAGCCGCGGGTGAGGGCTGTGAATCCTATAGAAAGAGATTAAATAATCAAGCATAGTTATGGGGCGGACAGTTGGACAAGCAAACAGCGCACCTGCAAACGCCTTTGCATACACACGGGCGCAAGGGCGCGCGCGCACACACACACACACATGCATGTATGTACACATCCATGCATGCGCACATACATGCGTATATTCGTGACGTCTCTTGCCGACCATCTCTCCATCTTCCTCTGCATCTGTATAGATATAGATACAGGTGCAGATATGCATATGCGAATGAGTACACATATATACACGTAGCATAACCGTATGCATCACTATACAGCCGTATATAGCCACTCCACAGCGCCGAACAACATCAAGCTCAATAAATGACGTGCCCTAAATTCAGTGGGCGGACTCTGCCTCTGCTGGCCAGCTATTTTCAGGGAGCTGAATTCAACAATATACGCACCCACAGGCATCTGCGCATGAAAGACCATCATGACTTGGTGACTGGGTTTGAGCGGTCGGGGGACTTTGCTCTCACCATGTCACGTGTAGGTATGTCACCCTCGCATGGGAAGATTTTCATGATGTCCCAGCCACACAGCGATGACGCTGTTGGAAAACTTTGGAAGCTCAAAGACTCAAAGATGTTGACCACCGCTCCTTCTGAGTGTCGGACCCATGAGCTGCTGAAGCCGAAGGAACCGAGCCAGAAAATGTGACCACATCCTGCGAGCGCCACGAAGCTAAGCTAGTCTTGACATCCCTTGCGTTTATGCACGACGTAGGCTTCTGATATGCATTGCTGATTCTTGTCAATGGCCCGTGCCCATGCTCTTAGCACAAGACAAGGCCACCGGCGGCCAGCAGTAAAGAACTTGAATCAACGTCTGCATGCCATCTGAAGGCAAACTTTTCAGCGTCAAAAGCTCCTGAGCGACTTCCCCTCAGCTCCCCAAACCTGCAGCTGCGAATCCTCTGCGCGAGGGCGGCCGGTCTTGCGGTCTTCGACGATGCGGAAAGACACCGCGGTACCGATCTCGAACATCTCTCCTCCTGCATTGAATCCATCAAGCTGCGTGTTCGAGACAGAATTAAGGAGCGAGCTCTTCGCTAACAAGCGTGAAGCATCCCAACATGTTGCTGCGATGGGCCCTGCCTTCGCACGACCAGGGCAGGACAAACATCTTGTCATGATTGTGGTCAGGATGCTGGTCACAGCGGATGAAGCCATAGTTGCCGTGGTCCCCTTCCTGACTTGTCAATCAAAGCTAAACCTAAGAGTGCTTTGAAGTCGAATCCCTATCCGCCACCTCGCCAGTGATGGCGGGCACCCAATTGGAAAAGTGATGCCAAAAAGAATAGCTTCCGGACAACAACAGGCAAAGAGCTAGCACGAAGATGTCACGCGATTACATCGGACAAAAGAGATACTGACAAGCAAGCGATTGTAGCATGACGGTGTGATGATTGAAGGGCAAGCAGTTTTCATTGCCAGAAGGGCACCGATTCACCAGATCTTACTGCGCGATTCTTGCTTGGAGTGTCGACTACACGTCCGAAAATCAGCATTACTCGGAGCAGACGGCCGTCTGCGGGCTATGGGCTGACAAGGTGTGAGGATATGAGGATTTGGAGTCACATGGAGTGTTGCCCGAAATCGGATTCTGAGAGAAGCGTCGATGACTCCAGTGTATCGATCGTCCGCCCCGTCAGGCTTGGCAGGGTGCACCTCGCCAGCTGCGACAGTTTCGTCAAAAGTGGCGACTTTCTGTTGATCGCATGGCTCTGGACATGCAAGCAATCGGCTGGAAGCTCCTGGCTGCTGTAAAGCAGCAGAGGAAGTTCCATCCCTGCTTCATTCAATTTCTCCAGTCCTCTTCCTCTTTGCGGCCAATGGGCATCCAAAGCAAAGTAGGCATCTGTGTTCGAGCCACCTTGGCCGACATAGGTTTGGGGATGCCACCAGCCGAGCTTACTTCCGGCAGCACATATCTGCGGGTAGTTCTCCACTGCAGGACCCATGACATGGCATTTGCATTGCTTTAGATTGGTAGGGCTTGCCTCGTTTGCTGCTCCCGTGTGCCTTCTTCCCTGACACATTTGGTGCCCGAAAAACTCATGTGCTTGTCCGCAAACGTTCCACAACATTGGGCTCTCGAAGTTCAGCGGCACCTGGGTAAGCAACTCCGACATAATATATATATATATATATATATGTATATATATATATATATATGTACTTTATATACACATAAATATGTGTGTAGTCTCTACCTCCGAAGCTTCCGAGCGCTTCTGTTCGCACGGCAAGCTGCCAATGTCCCAAGCTTGCCAGATGCAAGCTTGGTTCATTCAAAGATAGACGTACCGCCAATCTTCTACACTTTACTAGCATGCAGAGACACGAAGCTCGCTGGCCGCCACGGATCAGTATGGAGCCACGAATTCTGTACTTGCAATATAAGGCTGCATGACCTGTTCTCAGCAATAATTCTGCTCAAGCTGCTGGCGCGCTGCTTTGTGACAGTGCCTCACATCGGGTGCGAGGCAGCCACAGCAAGCCCCTATAGGCGCTAGGCCCTGGTCCTTAACATCCTTGCAGCCCACTTAAACAGTAAAGCCACGCCGATTCAGCACGGTCAGCAATGATGTGAGGGCAATTCGTCGTCTGGCAGCTGAGCATGCCAAGATAGTCTTTCATGTTCCCTGCAGCAAAACGAACAGCAAAGGTTTAAACAAATGCGACTGAGCTTCATGTGACGACGGCACCCAGTGGAGGCAGCTCGCCACCAAAACCCGGGCCTTTGCTGGACCGGGCATATCTTCAAGCACTTTCCGACCCCTGTGCTTCACGAGCAGGAGTTGCAAAGGACTCAACTCTCTCTCTCTCTCTCTCTCTCTCTCTCTCTCTCTCTCTCTCTCTCTAACTCTCTAACTCTCTAACTCTCTAACTCTCTAACTCTCTAATTCTCTAACTCTCTCTCTCTCTCTATCTCTCTCTCTCTCTCTCTCTCTCTCTCTTCACCCTGAAAACATTTGCAAACAGACTAGCGACTCTCAAGACCATCTGCCGTTCTGACTCGAACACTCAGAATATCCAAGGCTGTCGACAGCAAAACAAACTGGCACCCTGAACAACTACCCGAACCCTGTTATCAAGGCATTTAAAATACCTAACCGTGTTAGGAAGGGAAACTTGCGCCTTTACTGGATCCTTTACTCATTTCAACTCTTGCTCAAATGGTCGTCTTTGGAAGCCTGGGCACAGTTTGACGGTATGACGAGAATCCGATCGTCACACTCTTCTGACATGATGAAGCCGTATTTCTGGGTCCTGCCGATGTGAATGGATCGTGGGCAGGTTGCGAAAACCGCATCCCGCTGGAGAGGTATAGGAAAACGTGGCAAGACATGACTGCTGAAATGATTGCTCGCTTCAGAAAGTCTCCCGGCCTCTTGGTAATCTCCCCGGTAACAGAAAAGTCTGAGAAGTCCTGGCTTCGCCTGAGCTGGCAGAGGTATTGGTTGCCCGAGAAGTGCTCGACAGAAAAAGGCCCTCGTGTGAACGGACAACGCCAAAAGTCAGCCGCCGCTACCAGCTACGCAGCGCAAATGAAGGCTTGATATCTCATGGTAGGTGGCAACGCACAAGGAGCTGAAGACACCGGTGCGACTAGAGGGGCGCAAGTATAGATCCCTTGGATGGTGTCAACATGCCAAGAGGCCAGTGCGGTTGTTCATCTTTCGGTTGCCACCGCGCCGACTTTGACTGTGGACCTGGCACATGTTGTGACGAAGCAAAACCATGCAGTCAGGCGTGCGAAGTCGACAGAATTCGACCAACATGGCCGGTGCCATGCTTCCTTCACAAACGTGTGAGCAGCACCGTGGCCCTCCAGCACGACGTCTTCTGCACGCGGCTTGCCAGTTTTCTTGTCGGTGCAAAGGGTGAACTCGACCCTGCCAGCTATGCGCTTGGAGGAAAGGGGCTCGCAAACTGCAGATGGCTGCGAATGACAACTGCTTCAGATCGGTCAAAGCCTCGCAACAAGGTCGCATCGTCGGGAAAACTGGGGTTTCAAGACCTGGTACGGAGGGGCAGGTCGGGTAGGTTCCTTTACAGGACGGAGAAATCTTGCACCTAGGGCCCAAAGGCAAAACAATGTCAAACTGGCCGACGCATCTTCTTGCCGATGCCTTGTCCCAGGTTCGGGCAGCACACCATAAGGGCAGGACAGCGGCAGGACAAAGATCTCTTCACGAGTCTTGTCCTGGAACACATCACTTCTTTGTGACTGCAGCGAGGTAGGGACAGGTCAATTTTTAAATTAACCGACAGTTCAGCACCTTTCTGCTTGATCGAAACATTGTCAATTTAGACATTGAAAACTATCCTGTGCTGATCCCGCTTAATTACTTGGCAAGACTTAGCGCCACATGCTAACCAAAAAGCAGCAATGCCAGCCTGCATGAGGAAGCCGAACTGTTTGTTGTCTTTGTACATGGTCCCCTCGGCTGGACAACTTCGAACACGACAAACAAACCCTTCGGGAGGCCGTGAGCTGACACGGGGCACCAAGCACAGACCAAGCACAGCTTGACCCCACAGTCTACAGAACTGCCCTTCTTCCACTGATGCCGCTACTGCTCCTCCAAACGACTACGACGACGATGGCGACTTCTAATTACCACTATCTCTGATACTGCTGCAATCACTACCTGCATATTTACTCATGGCCGTTGAAGTCTTGCACCGCCTGATGAGAACAATCGAAATCTCATGGCCTTTGGCCTAGGGTCTGGAATTTGCACTGCGACTTGAGCCTGGCAGCTGTCAGCCTCACGGCAGCTTGCGCATCCTCGTACACGCGAGAACTCCTTCGATGATGCGAAGGAGCCGGTGCCACATGAGACTGTCTGACAACCAACATCCGATGGCCTCGAGCTAGGAAGCCTCTTGCATTCCCTTTTTATGGGCGAGAACTGCAACGCAGTTTCAGGGACGGGACCCCTCGAGAAGGATACGAAGCCGCCTCAACTTTGAAAGCAGAGAAAGGTAGCCAACGGTGGGCGAGGTGATGCACGCCTGCACAAACAGTTGCGCGGCCACAGCCGGAGCCACTTGACAGCAGCCAGTTTGAAACAATTCGGTCTTCGAAGCGGGCGAGACGGAAGACATCGCAAAGGCCTTCCTTGTTTCGCGGACTCTGAATATTGTTTATGGCGCAGACTTCAGGGCGTCATGGTCCGGGCTGTTGATGACATGCGACCCCCAGCATGCACAGTGAGGTTGCTATGAAGTGCTCAAGCTGAGTGAGAAGTGTGCTGCTCCTTGGTGCATCTCCCTGGCAGCCGGCGTCTTTTGTGACGTGCAAATCACGCTTGGGATGGGAAGGACTTAATTAGAATCGGCCACATCGATCCCAAACAAAAACAAGATGTGAAAGCGCCGCATGCGGTCGCCGTCAACGGTGCAAGCCAGTCGGAAGGCGACTGAGTGCGGCGCGCTTCTTGCCACTCGGACCAGCGACGGTCATCCTGAATCTGCGAACGAACTCATCGAGATCCCACTAATACCCTGTAGAACCTTTGCCAACTCAGACAAAAAAACGACAAACCCCTAGCTTGCGAAGCCAAAATATATTGCATCAACAGTCATCCAGACTGGGTCTATGAGGAAATCCTGGCAAAGGAGCCTGCTTCTGGGCTCTGCTCGGCGCAGGGCCAAAGGAGGCCTCGTCGTCACAAGTAGGTTCTCTTACTTAGGTTTACCGGGGCATCGGGCTTAGGCTTATGGGTCGAGAGTTCGGGTTATGTGCTGCATAGGGGCTTAAGTTTAAGGCTTGCTTGAAACTTTTCCCAGGGCTTGCATGGGTTGCACTCATGAGGGTTGCGAACTTAACTTTCGGCATGTGGGTTCATCTACTTGCACGCTTCGTGTTGATCATCGATGGTGACGGCAACAGCTACAGTTACTGTGAAGTACCGAACACTGAACGGAAATACGCCAGAGTCCCCTCAGCATTCCCGCGACACCCTACAGCTCAGAATGCAGATGCCAGTGAAGCCTGGACCCACAGAGACATGCTTCAAAGCCACCATCCTGCTGCAGTTGCTGCTCGGGACCTCCGTGCCTTTCACCCGAGAGGCGACTCGCGCATCCTGAACCCGAAGCACCCTCAACCTCCAACTTAAAAGCTCTATGTCTGAATCCCGCTTAATGGTATCTTTCCACTTCCAGTCTGTATCTAACCCTAAAGTCCAAAGCTCTCTCTCTCTCTCTCTCTCTCTCTCTCTCTCAGGCACTCGAAATTCCTAAGCTCTAAACCCCAAATCCTAAGCTCCAAACCCTAAATCCTAAGCCAAGCTCGGGGCAGGTGGGGCGAGGTGGCACTCCCCACGGCGTGCCATGGGACCGGGACCGCATGGCACACATGGTTTTATATAGGGGCCTCAATGATCAGAATAGGGTTTGGGGGCCAGTTATGCTATAATTATAGTAAGGAGCCCCCAAAACGGTATCGGTAATTCTTTAGGCCCGTGTGGTATACATAGAGGGGTGGGACAATGAGGGGCTGGGAACAGTACAGGCTTGGTACTTTGCCTTGTGGAGTTCGCTTCCCCTGCCTGGTGCTCCGTTGTAATGCGCTGATAATAGTTCAAGATGAAAAATCAAACCTGCGCGTGATGCAAAAGCATGCGTCGACAATCGGAGCCAGCTTCGTGGCAGAGTTGCCTTCGCAGTTGCAAATGCGTGAGTCCATGCTGCGTTTAAGGTCTGCCCATGATTACAAGTAGCGTCATTGCTGCAACTGCGCTATCCATGCTGCTTCCAGCACGATGGGACTATCATGCCCAAAAGCTCGACTCCCTCCCGTCCAGCAGTATCAACCCTACATCAGAAATTTTTGTTTCGCCAATGCAGGAAAGGAACCGATTTGTCGGCACACCTTTTTGAGCTCCGGCCGCTGAAGGTTCCTTGGTGGACGAGGAACACACCCTCATTAAGGGAAATGCCTGCGCATTGGCATGTCGGGGCCTGTTTCTGAAGCCTTCTCACATATCAAGAGCAAGGCAACAAAATGATTTGAAAGCTGACGATTGTTGAAGCAGATCTAAATAAGACAGGAACAGGAAGCGTAGAGTCCGTGCCTGTGTTGTGCCAAACCGCGGTACAGACCTAAAGCGCATGCTGGAAACCCAGCTGCTCTGCTCCACGCACAGCAGGACCACTGACATCTCACTCGCTTAACATCGATTTTTAACCGAAAACACGATGAGCAAACGAAAGCGCCGAGCAAGAACCTACAAAGTGCTTCTGACGCCAAGTTGTCGAGGTGGGTAGGCTAATGGGCATGATACTCGGCCGTGCCACATGGTGCCGTCTGTGTCCAGCACCTGCCGAGGACGATGGTACCAAGCCGATCCGTTTTGCGCAG
Organism: Symbiodinium sp. CCMP2592; assembly: GCA_905221615.1. NCBI lineage: Eukaryota > Dinophyceae > Suessiales > Symbiodiniaceae > Symbiodinium > Symbiodinium sp. CCMP2592. The sequence continues at coordinate 91,058 of CAJNDT010006021.1, read as the reverse complement.
GCCCGGGAGTTTCAGGAGAGAGAAGGGGTCACATCGCCTCAATTAAGCGATGCTCTTCGTTCTACCAGGGCAAAAGTTCCTGAAGCTGACATGGGGGAACAACACCCGAGATCACGGCTGCTAGCAGCTTAAGCTTGTTGAGATGCGTCGCTCCCCTGAGCTCCAAGCGGGTCTCGGCATCTTGAGTGCGGGATGACGAAAAGTTAAAGGGATTCAGAGATTCAAGACCACATCTCAGTGCCACCCAGCCTTCCGCCAGGCATGATAGGTGGGCCCAAAGCGGTTCCTCAAGAAACTCTTGAAGTTCTGGAGGTTCCTGAGGCCGAGGTGCAGGGTTCAGGCAAAGAGCATCGGCATCGGGGTTGTAGGCTTGGCAATCGCAAGTCCGACTTGCCTCGGCTGCAGCTGTCAGGAAACTCTAGCCCCGACGGAGGTCGGGCCCTCGCTTCTGCTTGCGCTAGCTAGTCACATTTTCAAGTCACACATCGCCTCGTCGGAGCTACATCGAACACATTTTCAAGAAGCATGTATGGATCAAAGCCTTCCGATCAGGCACCGTCTCCAAAAACGAACCTACGGGCCTCAGGGTGTTAGCTTACACGAGCATCGCAGGGCTGGGTCCACCAAGAATCCCCTGCTCCCCCAAGCCGCTCGTCTCTACATGATGTTCGTCTGATGCACTTAGGGGCCTATAGGCTGAGTTTCCTAGCCCCCCAAATAAGTTAACCCTGTCAATTATGGTAGGATTACATAAACCCCAAAAAGGTTACTAAGTCTACGATTCAAGGGCCTTTGTACATAAGACTTCTCCTTAGAGTGCCGAGCGACGCTCGTTGGCTCTTGCGCGCTGCGGCCTTTGCCTTCTGCTCCGCTCCCGTCCTGCACTATATTCTTTGGGGTTTACTGCGAACTGGGACTACAGTGCCACACATCATGTGCAAAGCCGAAACCACGCTTGACCGACAGAGGTTTAACTGGACTATCAGGGGGTCTGTAAATATATCTCCACTGTAGCTCGTCTATACACTGTACTGGATTATATGGTGTGGTTCGTCCAATTCATGTTTGAGGATCCTAACACCAAAAAGAAAGTACAATGGAGACTGCAGCTACAATTCCTGCAAGTTGGCTCTCGGTCGCAAGCCAAAAGGAGGCAAAGCAGGTAGGTGATCTGGGGCAATACGACATTGTGGTTTCTGGCCCGGTCGGAAAGTCTCAATTTTGGTCCCGTTTTTAAGGTTAACCAATATCACTTCTTATGACCTGGTGTGGCTTCGTTCCAAGAGATCCTAAAACTTCGAGGCCTCTATAGTGATACAAATACAACTTTCTCTCTGAGTATGAGTTTATGACAGGTTCCGCAACAGAAGCTCGCATCCTGACCTCAGAAGAGGTTACACAGCCTGCACGGCCCAGCCTCCGACGCATCTCTTGCTTCTGGTTGTACTTCCGAACCTCCGGCTCCTCAGTGACTTGCACCCGGGATGGTGCACAAAGTTGCGCGCGAGCTTCAGACGAGGTGTGTGTGCGTGTGTGCGCGTGCAGGAATAACTCAGAGGCGACTGAGCCCAACGCGACCCACCGAAGAGATGTGGCGTCCACGAGCCCTGTCCAGCAGATGGGCTGTGGATTTTCGGAAGCATCGGATGTCGGCTCCAGTGTCTCCCAAGTTTTATGGACTTACTACTGCCAAGGCCGTCAATGGGATCGCTCCATGAACTTATCGGAAGACGAGAAAACGAGCCTGTGCGCATGTCCTTCAAGGCATAGAACAACTCCTGGCACGATCCGGGCCATTTCCCCACGATGTCTGCCAAAGCGTCACTGCTCTGATCCATTGACGAAGCCCCTCTGGTCTTGGATCGGGGCCTACATATATAGTAATTAGTATATAGTAGTTTCCGAAAAAAATGGAACCCCAATATATTACCCTAAATAGAAGGATCCTTATTGTAAGGACCCCCAAACAAGGTACTCTAGTTTTCGGAAACTCCCATATTTTTCTGGTATATTCTCGAACCCTACTATAGATCCCTTACAGAGCCCTTTGAGGACCCTCTCTGATCAGACCCTTGAAGGCCGAAAGCCCCTTCCCTTGCCCCTTCCCCCGTTTGGGGCAGCGCTCCGGAAGATGCTTTTGCCAGCCTTTGCCATCGAAAGGAGGTGTTGGAGGAACAGGCAATATTTCATCATTTAGAATAATTAGAATAGGGGAGGAACGGCCAAGATTCCATAATTAGAAGAGGGTTGTGGGGCCCACTATGCTATAACTATACTAACTAAGGAACCCCCGAAATGGTATAGGTTCTGATTACGGCCCCTACAGTAGCTATCGGGACGGACAAAGGAAACATGCTCGGTGTCCACAGCTCTACTTCAGCTGCCGGCGGTCTCCATGCCAGTGTCTCAGACGAGAGCTTTCAAGCAACCATGGATCGCTCAGTCAGTAGTCTTTCTCTGCGCCGGGTGGCCACAGCGGGTAAGGCCGCTTGTCCACGCTTCCTCGGTGATTGTGAAAGAACACTCTTCACCTGACAGGGGTCAGGTTGGAGCCAAGGGCGGCTGCATGAGTGGCGGGGACGGAGATCTTGAGATCGCAGCTGGCCAGATTACTATGAGGTCAGGGAGAGAGGAGGGAGAGAGAGAGAGAGAGAGAGAGCCAGAGCAAGAGCGAGAGAGGGTACGAGACAGACGGACAAAGGAAGTGAGAGAGAGTTTGCATAATCGATTGGCTGTCAACTACTTCGATTCCAAAACTTCGAAACACCCACGGCCATAACCTGCTCGCACAGCGCCGGTGCTGGATCTATGGGCTTTCGAAGAGCTCCTGGAAGCGCGGCTTGGCTAAGCAGATATATATATATATATATATATATATATATATATATATATATATATATATATATATATATATATATATATATATGTATATATATATATATATATATATATATATGTATATATATATATATGGATATATATATATATATATATACATATGTGCTTCGCAGTATGCATGCAAACGGCAGGTGGGATTTGATTAGCAGCTTCGAATACCTTCCTGTAGGCTTATCGCAGCTAAGCCCTGCAAATGAACTTCAGGAACAGCTCCTCTTCCAGAGATCTGGGAGTTTCCAAAAAGTCGGGGTACCTTATCTTGGGGTCCTTATAATAAGGATCCTACTACTTAGGGTACCATATAAGGGTCCCCCATTTTCGGAAACTCCCATCTGAACCTAAGCCTCGCTATCCACATGCCTGGAAGTGGGCACTTGCGGCAGGGCTCCTGAGTCCGAAGAGCTTGCCTGGGCTGTGAGAGTTCTCAGTCTTGCCGCTCAGTACAGGAATTTTCGTGAGGAGTGGGGATGGCTGGCTTTTGTGACGAAACTATATAATATAATACAATATAATATAATATAATACAATATAATACAATATGATATAATATAATTTAATATAATAAAATATAACATAATATAATATATATATATATAATATAATATAATATAATATAATATAATATAATATAATATAATATAATATAATATAATATAATATAATATAATATAATATAATATAATATAATATAATATAATATAATATAATAGAACATAATATAATATAATATAATATAATACAATATAATCTAATACAATAGAATATAATATAATATAATATAATATAATATAACATAATATAATAAAATTTAATATAACATAACATAATATAATATAACATAACATAACATAATATAATATTACATATATATATATATGTATATGGAAATTTAATGTGCTAACACCGAGGATGGACACCAAGGACGAAAACTCATCGCGACCAAAGGCACTTTGCAAGCTCTGCTCATCTGTCCCAAAAGTGCAGGCTTTCGAGATAGTCTCGAGCCCTATACCATCCTGTAACTCCGAATCCATATGGGAGTTTCCGAAAACAGGGGACCCTAACATAATCCCATAAATATTAGCATCCTTCTTATACGGACCCCAAAATAAGGTACCCCCAAATTTCGGAAACTCCCATATGATCAGCAACCCGAGAGCTGACATAGAGTCCCTTAAGCCGTGTCTTCACTGTGGCTCAGTGGCTCCGCGAAATCTGCTTTTGCTCCTTCCGCTCCTCTTCGCTGTTGATGCCCAGAATTTGCACCATCATGTCCTTCCTTGGCAACTCGGGGAACGAAGACAATCTTGATTTCGAACAGCACAGCTCCATCACCCAATGCACACCACATACGTTGGCCTTTAGATAATATAAAGGCCTTACTAATTTGACTAGGGTTTTGGGCTATATTATGCTATAGTTATCATAAGGAACACCCCAAAAAATAGTGTAGGTAATTATTTACGTGAGTCCCTGCATTTTACGTCCTTCTTGACAATCCCATTGAAGGCAAAAAGGCATTGCTAGCTTTCACGAGGACTCCGACTCCCAGGCTACCGAAAGGTCACTTTGAGTCGGAATGCGAAATCTTCAGTGGTTCAACGCCCGGGACATTATTTTAAGTATACTATGGTATACCAGAGTGTACTATAGCATATTCTAGTAGACTATACTATATTGTGGTTCAGAATGGTTCTGGAGATCCTGCACTATGAAGAAAACATCCGGGGTCAGGCCTCGCACAAGTTGAACCTCCCACGACATGCTGAAGCCTGCATCCAAGTCGCGCGCTCTTGAAGTTTGCACCACAGAAAGTTCGAAACTCAAACCAGAGCTGAGCATCGTCCTCAACGAGTGTCTTAGTCGGGACAATGCAAAACATGTTGCATGCGGAATCTCACTTACTGCGAAACTGATCTCCGATTCGGAGAGATCAAGCTGTGCAGAAAGCTCGAGAAAGGTAGGCTTTTGTGCGGTTGCAGTCCGTATCTGCAGCCTTTTATGGAATGGAGAGCTTGGGTCCTCAAGCATCAAGCCTCCCAATTACTAATTGTTGCAAGTTCTGAAATGAGGGGCATCCACGGAATCTATTTGCCTTACAATTCTGCCAGCCTCGCTGATGTCTCGCAGGCTGACGTAGCCTGTCCGGTCGCTGTCCAGCTGCTGCCACAGCTGGTACCTAGCTTTCAAAAGATGTGCAACCGTGGCCTCCATGGCCAGGACGCCCAACGAAGAAGCTAAGCCAAGATGGCTTTGCTATTCTCAATGCTAGCGACCATGAACCGACTGATAGTACTCATCGAAGTGAATTAAAAAGCACATGGCAAACTGTTGAAACTCAATACTGATTTCTTTCGCAGCCATGCTTCGGATTTGGATGGGCGATGCGATCGGCCACTGCGTTGAATTCATCATATTCCTTGGGAAGCTGTGCAGCTTTCCAAAATAGCATGGGGATTTTTTGGGTACCACCTGAACCGACCGCAGCACATACATGTGTGCATACTATCACATACCCGCGTCAGCACGAATGAATATTGACAAATTTACATTGACTCCGATTTAGCACAACCCCCAAGTGGTATCTCACTCTGGAGAGCTTGCATCACGCTGGTTCTCCGATGTTTGCATAAAGTGGCCAAGCAAGCTGCGCCTTGCAGGCCAACCACCACAGTTAAGGTGCTGCGCTGCTCGGAAGTTGCGGTGCCAGTCTACAGGAATCCGAGCACAGGTCTCTGTGCTGAAGATGCAGTGACTCCGAATCAACCTATCAACCTCTACATGGAAATCAAACTCTCCACATCCTCCGCTGCCCGACAATCTTGCAAGGCACGAGGAAGCCATTTCGATCATCATCCTGGGCTATGTAGGCTGCTTGGCGCGATCACAAAATGACAGCCCTTACGCGCAAGTCACTAAGTCTGCGTGGTTGAGGGTTTGAGGCAACTGTTTGGCGGCCGATACGTTCATTAGTGCATTCAGCTCGCGTGTTTCTTGTGACATGTGTATAAAAGGATGCAAAAACGACCGAATATCCGATTCCACGATGGAGTGTACATTAAGGAGGTTAAAGCAGTCTCAAGCCTGTGCAAGGTACATCACAACTTGGTCATTTGGACCTTCCTCCCTGTGATTTTGCAGGGAACAGGTGCAGCATTCTGTTGGATTAGCTCTATTTGTCCAGTTCTCTTGTGACCTTGTGTTCTACCTCATCCGAGTACTCGGTACTCGCCTGTCGTAATTCCCTGAAACCTTCTGCAGGCTGCAGCTTCTCTTCTTACCGATGTGTCGATCAAAACCTGCAGGAAAAGCCCTCTTCAGCCGTATGGTTTCGGACTCACAAGCCACGAATTTTTGTTCAACAGCCTGCTTCTCGGATACATGCGCCAGTCAGGCCACCTGAACCTCCCGGACGAATCCACTGAAATGTAGAGGCCACCGCTAAAGCAGGAAACGAATCTCTTCGCCCCCCCCCTCCCAGGCACCCCAATTCCTAAAACTGCCGCAGTCTCGAAGTGGTCAAACCAGGCCCGCAGCAAGGAGTCTCTGTTCCAGGAGCGCAGGCAAACTCGGACAAGGGGGAGTTTCCGAAAATAGGGGACCCTATGATAGTACCTTAAATAGTAGGATCCTTATTGTAAGGACCCCAAAGTAAGGTACCCCTATTTTCGGAATAAGCAGTGCCGAAGGCTCGAGGCTTCTGGGAGTACTGCCGTGTCGGCCTTCCTGTACAAGCACGCTGCTGGAGATCTTGCGCGCTCCCTACCTATATAGACCATATAAACATGATGTGCATACTGGACTTGTACATTTGTACGGCATAAACTGCAACCGAAAGCCATCAACCACATTTATTATATATATATATATATATATATATATATGTAGCAATAACACCGAAATGACAAAGAAGTTACATTTCAATGAATGAGGATCTGAATGCAGCTGCTGAGAACGGAATCTCACTGCATATTTGTACATGTAGGACTGACATACATGCAACTCAGCTGCTACTCCATAGGGTGGGGCTCGGAGCGGTAGATTGCATCTACTGTGGGAGGTCTGGTTTCGACTGCGTACCCTGCCAGACAGAGACGTCACGTGTTGAATTTTATTCAATGGGAGACCCTCTTTTCGCTCTGTTCCTTCCTGATGGTGTGAAGTTTGCGAGCATGGAAGTCAGTCACGTGAAGACTTCACTTAGCAAGGTGGGCCACCACGGCATTGTTGACCCTTCGTTCTTGTTGAGACTGCTCCCTGCACTTCCTTGACGAGCAAAATCGCCCCAAAGAGCATGCATAAACATTGGCTGATGAGTGTCCAAGAGCTGCGATCCCGCCCACCGCATGTGGCCACGGTTGCAGGTGAATTTCAGGGCTCTCAAAGCCAAGACTCTCCGGATGATCTGTGTCCCTGCAGCATCTCCGCTGGACACTCGCCGCTCCGTCATTGGCAGCTAACCTTAGCTTGCAGCTGCCCAGAGGCCCCATAGCAGCTCCTTTTTGGGATTACCTTATAAGATTCTAACTCTATGAACCTCAAAAAGGAACTTCTATGACACCAAAACAAGAGGGGTATGCAAGCAGCGATCACTCCCGGAACCTTCGGCGGTATTCAGACTATCCGCCAATGCTGCCGGGCAGCCGTTGCCCGGCATGGCCCTTTCGGGGGCGTCTCGCTGGCTCCCCAAATCCGAGCTGAAAGGCCGGTCGAGCGACTTCGGCTGGATTTGAAGATAATTATATATATATATATATATATATATTCATATTCATAAACATACATAAATATATATATATATATATATATATATATATGTTGATCAGGGTTCAAGTCTAGGTAAGCTCTCGGCATTAAAGCTTTTGAAGCCTTCATTTGATTTCGTTTGCCAGCTGGTGTAAAGCTGCTCATGCCACTAGGCGTGGTTCGAGGCTTAGGATAGGCTTAGGCGTTGCTGGGCCAGTGTTGTTAACCGGAGCTTGCGGTGCTTGCTGGCTAGAGGCCTATGCAGGCCATATGCTTCTCACACTTCAAGAATTGGACCCCTAAAGCCTGAATTTCCAGAGTGGCCCTGTTGTCATCAGCAGTCAGCGCTAATCACAAATCCAACTGTGAAGCACAAGAGCAAAAGTCAACTTAGACAGGTGACATTGCCTGACCCCAGGCAGCTCTGATTCCTTCAGCCCTACGTTTTGGAATGCTTGGCCCACGACTGCCATAGTCCATGGCATCGAGATCGGTTTTGGGAGAAACTTTTAGCAGTAGGGTGGGATCATGCATATCTCGGAGGTCCACCATTGAAGGGTTGCCTCATTGGTATCATGGTACGGACTACGGGTGCGACGTGCACTTAAAGCGGGTCACTCTTTCATGGGCTTTGGGCCACAGCTACCGGCCAGCAGGCGTTTCCAACATGCGGCAAGGCTCGACGCGGTCCACGAATTTACGCTGCAGCATGTTGTGTGACGAAGGTGAACGATGTGCATCCAGTGCCGTATCCTCCTTCGGGGTGATCTGCAGCTTCGCAGCCCAGGAGCGTCCAAACTTAGATGGGCAATTCGAGCTGCCTGCTTGCACGCTTGCAACCTGCACTAGAAGGTTTCTCGGACGATTCCGACTGTAAAGAAGACAAGCAATATGATTAGGCATGGACGCTGATGTCAGTTCTGCCGACTGAAGCTGCACCCCGTCACGACGGGCCTACGAATTTCAACCCACCAAGAATCTCACTTGGCCAGCGGTCTAAAACCTGATAACCATCTAATAACCTTGGAAACATAATTGCAAGGAAAAAATTGTACGGCTGCTTGGAAAAGCAGTTTCGTACAGCACAACAAACACTGACATCTGCGATGCGAGGTGCCAGGCCATCCACATCCCGGGCCACCGCCGCTGCGAGGCGGTCGAGGTGGTCCCCAAGGCCACCGTTGTCGCAACAGCGATCCTGTTCAATATAGAGGCCTTGGAATAATTAAGAACGGGTTTTCGAAGGGTATGCTTACGGTAGGAATAGCATCAGTAATTTTCCAGGCCCTTGGATTATGCTCTAACGCTCGGACCCAGTCAGAGAGCGCGATCCTGTTGCGTTCACATATGGTTTGACAGTTCATCTTCATGACATCAGCTACCGCGACATCGGCTGCTGCGCTGCCGTGGTGCTGAGCAGGTTCTGGGCAGTTTGTGGCTCTTCCGGTCCTGTGAAAATGAACCATGCAAAGACCGGATTTGTAGACCACCTTGAAGTGAACTGAAAACACGTTCTGGAACCTCCGCAGCATAATTCAGTCCGAAAACCTCAGGCCCTTGAAGCAATCACAACAACAGAAGCTTCCGAACGTACGCCGTGTCAACGACTGGACATACCCAGTCGAGAGCCCTTAAGATGCCACTACCAAAGCTATGCTTTTTTGGGCCCATTATACTCTAATTCGAACAAGGATCGAACCCCCCAAAATAGTATAGGAAATTATTAAGGCCCCGATCGTGTTCTCGTCACATCTGGCAACCTTTCCTCGAAAGTGCCGAAGCGCAGCTTCACTTTGCGGCGGGTAACCTCCTGAGGTCGATCCACAACTGGCATCTCGTTCCCGTCTACTTGGTGGACCGTGTGCTACCTAGTGATGTTGCTGAGCACTCACCTGGCACAAAGACGAGTAAAAGCCAACCAATGAATGGTCAATGCAGTGCATGTTGGCACGACACAAAGAAAGGTGTAAGGTCGCAGCCGAAAGCCAGGCTCAGAGCACACCGCATGCTACAAACGCCGGTTAGAAATCTCGATATAAGAGTTCGTTTGAAGAGAATGGGAGGCGAACGGGCCAGAACATTCAGTCCACTCTAGCATGTGCACACAACTGAAAGAAGGTCTGGTGGCCTCCAGGACGTATTCTGGGTTCTTCGCCCAGTCATCCAGAGATCCACCCGTCAGCATCGCAATGACTGCAGATCGGGAAAAGCAAAGAGGTCTGGCCAAACGATGCATCAAAACACTTGCGACTGCATCTGTAGCCTTCCCCCTTGTCATCGGCCACCCAGACAGGGCCATGTAATTTTCGCAGGAGCTCTGGCCTTATGCAGGGCTTGTTTGCAGCTGCGTCTGAGATAAGACTGTCGTGTATCACAGTATACTAAGTCCTGGCGATGACGACTGTCTCTACACGACTTCCGTAGGATCTGCACTCGAAGGACTGCAGAGTTTGATTTCAGGTTAGCGTCTGAAGTTAGGATTGCCTAGCGGTGACGATTGTCTTTACACGACTTCCGTGGGATCTGCATGCGAAGGGCTTCAAAATCTGATTTCAGGATAGCATTTGAAGTTAGGATTGCCATGTTGAGCTTATTAGCTATACATAATCCCAAAGCTCAACAGTCACACTTGTTCCATGCCTGGGCACAACCCTCACTCTTCTCAAAGGTCTTTGATCCTCCCGATACTGAGGCATCAACGGGAGTGCGCTGGATTCCCGAAAAGCCTCTGCATGCGCACTCAAGCATGTTCCATTAAGCCGAGACAGTCCACGTGAGCCATGCTGAGTCGCTGTACAGCATACCGCAGAATTCTTCCATCCCGAACGAGGTCACGATGCCTCCTCAGCGCTGGCGTCAGATGGGCTGTCCTTACACAGCAACACCAGAGTTCCAAGTGACCAGGGAAAGCAACAACCAAACAAGAAATAGCACGGGCATTATATCCTACAAGGTTAAAGAGAAAGGACGTGACATGACCTGACTAGATTAAGCGACTTCCTGAATGACCAAGCGCACAAAAGACACCTCCCAAATCTCGCATGATGAGTGTCTTCACATTTGTTTCGACGCAAAGTCGAGACAACAAGACACAATTTAAGCTTCCCGATCCCACAACCACAGCGTCATCGGGAACACTTGCCACAAACTGTCATCTACGAAATGCTCGTGCCTTTTCAAAGGTGGCCAGGATCAGAGTGTACCTGGCCCACACCCAGGAGCTGTATGAGCGGAGTTTAACCGTGGGAGACTATGTGGCCGCCAGACACGACATCTTCTTGATTGTACGAGCAGGAGAAATCATGTAATGCGATGAATCACGGGGCTTCACCATCCCGAGCAAGCCTTGCACAGACTTCATGGATCCCCTGAGTACTTTGAGCTGTCATGCAGGCTCTTCGAGAATGTTGAGGACCATGGAAGAATGCTCGGCCGCACAGCGTGCTGCAAGTCGGCAGATGGGCGGGACAGGACCAACAGATAGAGATCTGTCCAGGTGGGATTTAACGTTTCGGCTTGTAGTCCATGAGTTGAATCTGTATATCTTGCGACATGTGCCCTGTGCTGCAACATGCTGCGACGTTACCAATGAACAGCGGCTGAAGCCGGGGTTGACTGGTGGCGAATACCGAGCACCACGCCAGGTGCTCGGCTATCAACAACCTTGGGTAGGGCTGCATTTGTCTGCGGTTTGGGCGACGTAGAGTTTCTGGTGCCAGTGCTTCTGCTATTTTGTTCTTCGGTCTTTGCTGTGGCCCCTACGTAAAGTATGCGACCACCCCTTGCAGAGCAAGTGGAGAGCCGAGCACATGTCCTCCTCGTTCAGCTACTAATGTACTATTCGCGGGACAGATCGCAGAAAGGCAGACCTTCTAAGGACTACGGAGGAGCCGAGAATCGGGAGTGTCACGATTCACATGAACCATCCAAGGAGTTTCGACGAGAAGGAGCCTGACTAAAGCGTGCGCACTGCGTCGGCTTGGCCATGTAGGCGATGTAGAGCACCTCAATTAGCAGGCTTGCGGATCAAGTCTCGTTAAGCCCTAGGGATCTAAGGACTCATATCTTAAGGCTTTTGGGCCCAAAGACCATACTATATAGGCTTTAGGGCTATTTTGATCCCTGGGACTAGGAGGCAGTGACAGAAACTCGCTGTGGCCAATCTTGGGCGAGAGCCAAGAGAAGGGAGCCTGCGACTGCAGGCCGCACCATGATGCACCAAGCTTTGGGTGATCTTTGCACCGAGTCGGTGGCGTTGCGGACTAGATGTTGTTGCGCCAAACTGACTTAGGGGCTCCTGGGGATTCTGAGCGTGTCGTGTCAGCCATTCGGGTTGGGAATGCTGTTCTTGTTGCCGTCAGGGTGCAAGAGTACAAGGCTGGGTAGTGCGGTTCTCTGTCCAAGCTGGATTGCAGGCTCGAGGCTCTCAAAGGGAGCGGGCAGAAACGCGCTTTGGCATCTTTGTGTTCAAGCTGGATTCGTTCCCAAGCCTTGCGCAAGATACAACAAGAGCTCGATGTCAGCTCTGCTCATGCAAGCCCCACAATCCTGCAAAGGTACGCTGGGGGCTGGTGCACCAGGACACAATCACAAGGAGGACAGCAAAATACTGAGATAGCGTTGCTTCAGGCGGACCTTATAAGGTCAATGTGACCTGACTATATATAAGTCGAACTTATCCTCCCGACGCAGTCTTTTCCAATATCGCAAGCCTCGCTCTCGAGTAGCTGTCTCACAGGCTCCGATCGCAGCATTGCACACTATCCTCGGCTGCAGCACTTTGGAAAATCTAGTTGGTACAGGCATTTGTTCGAGGTTCACGCTCTTTTGAGGGTTGTGGCCGTTCCTTGCACCCCAGTGCCATGGATCTGGTGCAAGTAAGATTTAAGACTGCTCGACAGAGCCTGATTGCACGTTGAATCCACTCCACATTCCCACAGGCCGAATTCGAAAGTGGCCTGTTGTTGCATCACAAGCTAGGAATCTGCCCAGTGGCGTACCTGTCTCGAGAATATCTACTATACGTGTGGCTGTCTTAAACAAGACGATAATTGCGCGCACATCCTCTGTCGCTGCGGGCAAGCCACTCGCTGAAGGGAGTTTCAGAGTTCAACTGCCCCAGGAGACGCAGGCTATGCCTCGCCAGTGGCAGTCTGAAAAACTGGCTCCCTTGGTGAGGTTCTGGGAGGGGTGGTAGGGAGGAGCTGAGGGTTTCGATGTTGGGCTCGGGAAAAAAAAACAAGCATGGGAGCTAGTGTTCAAAGTAGCTCCAAGCACTCACATCGATACGAAAATGAAACGATGTCGACATGACGTGCAGCTGAAGCACCTCCATCGGCCCGTCTGTCCACAAGCACTGATGGCCGAGCCCAAACCTGGGAAGCCAGGGCTTGCGATGAACACCAAGCACCACAACCGTGTGCCGACCGACAGTTTCAGCCCTTTATGTTTCGTGGTGAGCGAAGCTGTGAGTAGCACTACGTGCCGCGCGAGGTGGCCACGTTAGCTGAGAGATACATCGGTGGAAGGCTGGGAATGGCGGTTAAATGACAGGCTCTGCAGAGCCAACTTTGGAACTGGAGCCGAGATGTACTGGCAAAGGGAGTTTCAAACCGCCGAAATTTCCTGAGATGTCGACCTTTCCGGGACTGGACCTCAAAACCAGGCCACCTCAAACCAAACAACACCGAGACAAGAGCAAACTGCCGAAATGAAACTCAGCTCGACCATTCCATCCAAAAAACGGCTGGGGCCTTGCAGGCCCCAGCTGTCTTTACAGCATAGCCTCAGCCGCTGACAACAGAGTGTCTGAACATGATCCAAGCAGCTCACAGCATCCACTCTGCCGTTTGCAGCCGCACGGGCAAGCTCCCTGGCCATGGCCAGGGCAGGTCTGGACTAATACTTAGCTTGAGTGCGGGTTGCAGGTACATTACAGTACTATGGTGCACTTACATCATGAGGAGATTGTACTGTCAATGTTTTCGACGTCTACATTGCTTGCACTTTTGATGAACTGCAACTGTGCGCATGCAGGAGACACTTGCCCTTGAACCCCAAAACTAGTCTCCGGCCTTAAAGCACTTTGCCAGCTGTTCGCCGCTACGGCCCAAAGCCGAGTATTGCAGCTGACAGCATCAGCCTGGAGCCGCAAAGCCTCGAGGTGAAGATCTCAAGCTGCGGTAAGCTACAGCGCACATCGAACCCCCGTCAATCTTGCCTCAGGTCTTCTGGATCTCGAACTATTGGGAAAAAATCATGCCGACATTGGGCAATATCATTCGAGTGGTAATGCCAGAGGCATTTGCAGCAAAGAGGCGGCCATGTCATCGAACAGATGCAGAGCACGCTGCCACTCGCTCGCATCTACGCAGGCTGTGGTGATGAGACTGCAAAGGGCCTCGCATGCAGGCTTTGTTCGGTGGTCAGCTGAACTTAAACGATGCCGAGCTATTTCGTTTGGGAAAGTCACCATGCCGATCACACTGTCGATGATAGGAGAAGTCTGAACGGCTTTACGAAGAAGCATGTCGGCCCTCGGGGCAGTGAAATGCTGTCTAGTGCTCTCGCCGACCTACACATAAAGCAAGTGCCAGCAACACCACGATGCCTAAAGCTTCAGAAGAATGAGGCGACACATACTCGCAAGTGCAGCACAAGAGGCAGTGTCAAGGCTGTGCCGTTGGATACCTTTCGAACGAGTGTCGGCATTGGGGCAAACCCTATATGGAATAAGAAGTTTTGAGGAAGTTGGGGCCGTTCGTAACGCATGAGCTGTTGAACCTGATGATAGCGGCTAGCGGGAGCACTCAGGTGAGTCGAAGCGGCTCCTGTCCACATCCCACAACCGCTGAAGCAGCCGGGCGACAGAGCCCCCGGAAGAAGGACAAGACCAGAGCCCAGCGACCAGCTTTCGCGATGGCACCTCCCGGCTTACGGTTATGCCGGGCAGCACAGAGAATCTACTAGACACTTCTCCCCCGAACTCCACTCCCAACTCTCCAGCCGAAGCTAGCAGCTAGCCTTTCAAGCTGACAGGTCCACTGCCCAGAATCTCACAGTTCGGCCACTTGGGCGCCCAACTGCAGAGAACCTCCAGAACCCACTGAAGACATCACGAAATGCATGTTCGACTGTCGTTTAGCCCCTTCCCCTCCCCATGAAGCAGAGCCTGCCACTTCTGCTTGCCCCACGGAATCGATCTGTAACCTCCAGGTTCAAGCTTCCAAATTGGAGTCTCAAGCGTCCTAGAATCCGAGAAGATGTAAATATCATCGCTCGAGGGCTGGGACTCACTTCTGAAGCTGTACAGAAGAACCTCGGGATCGGCACCCAGCTTGGACCGAAGCCGAGCTTTGATTCCACACATGCGTGTAGCAAAGACCCCGTGGCATTCTGGGACATCAGGAACACTCAAACCCCAAGAACAGCAACCTGAAACAATCTCAGAGGGCCAAGCCGGAAATCCAGTCTGCGAGAACCCTCACACGCGCCTTCAACCGAAGGCCCGATGGTCCTATGTATTCAATACAAAGTTATCTAACATATGCCATACGAGATTAACATCTTAATAAGCCAGCCGAAAAAGTCGCGGTTTGGAACCTACCTACCATGAGGCTGCCTCACGGCGCCGAGCAAGGAGGCCAGGGCCAGTGCGATCTGGCGAAGCAACTTTAAACAGCACATATGGCACTGCAAGAGTAAAGTCCAATTGCTCCAACCAAGCCTGCCTGTCTGTACGATGCATGAATGCATCCAAGCACGGAGGGATGAATGGATGGCTGCATGGACGGACGGATGGATGGACGTCCGTGTGTGTGTTTGCATATGTATGCAAGTATTGCGCTGAAGATTTCGGGGTTCAACTCTTGATCTCATGCACCCCTCCGACCAGGGCCAGCGTGCTTTGGAGGCAGGACGGCCTCCCATTGGCTGCCACTTCTCGACGCGCCCAAAACGGAATTTCGTCCTTGGAGTCGTGTTCCGGAAACAGGAATTTAGATTCCAGAAACTTTGACCTAGACCAAGTCAGTACATCCAAAGCGGTGCAGGCTTCAGCCATCATGCGGTTTCTGGGTGCTCTAAGAGCCCAGTTAGTCTGCAGCTGCAATCCACAGTCCTAACTTGAAGGGACCCGCCTTTGATTCCTGCAATCACAGGCTCGGATCAGATCGGGCTCACCACCAAAGTGGAGGAGCTGCAGGGACCATTGCCAGCTGTCGGTTGCGCCTTGGGCAGCCGGCTCTCTCATCACGTAAGAGCTTCAACGGGGATGAATGGTAGATAGAGTTTGTCTACGAAAGAAGGGCATTCGACTGGTGTTTTCTGCTTTGGGTGGAGTCTTCGAGTCTCACAGTCTTTCGCCGATTCCGTCTTCAGTACATCTTACCAAGACAGCTTGGAACCGGTTCAGACCGACCCTGGGAGGACACGCCGAATCAGATAAAGTGACGGCGACAACCATGCCCTTACGTCCTGTAGCCTGAATAGCTGGACTCGCAGCGTCTAGAAGTGCCCTCAATGGTTCTAGGCGGAGCACAGTCTCGGAGGACCTCGTTGCCAAAGCGGGCGTCTGGCCGTAGTGCTGTGGCTGGCAGCTGGTGCAGGACCTCATGAAAGATGTCTCTACGTGCCAGTCAGGCTCTGCAAGTTAAGGGAAGACTATCGTCTTACCTCGAAGTCTGGCCGGCAGCTCGATGCAAGAGGAACATTTACGAGCTGTGCATGCCTGCAGGGTAGTCCGACAAAATGCTTTTCTAGCAGAGAAGTTCACTACAACCACACGTTCCAGCTCAGAGCTTGGGGCCACCAAGGCCAAGACCTGGAGGGCCATGGACCAGTATCCAAAGCCTTGGTCCGACTTAGCCAAAGAGTCCAAGTAATCGTATAGTATATATATATATATATATATATATATATACCTTAGGGTGCTGAGTACCTACCACAACGGTACTTGGACCCTTTGGGCTAGCGTCAAACCTTTCCGGCTCCGCTGGTTGCCCAGTCCTTCTGGTAAGAAAGGCGCACATGCATGGCGTGCCTGTGTACTTACAGGAATATGTACACATGTGCCTTGTACATGTAGGTACAGGCATACTTACGCACATACAAACAAACATACATACATACGTACGTACACAATCATACATATCATATAGATATGTATGTACCAGTATGGCATATGTATGTGTGCATGCAGATTCCACTCATACTTTCAAATCTTTCGAACATGCACCATCTACAACTACAGGCCTGGTCGCATCTCTACTTTCTCTCATCGCTCCTATCGGGTCCATTTGCACCACCAGGTTTTGCCATCAGCAAGCTGCAAGCTGCTTGGGCAGTTTCGAACGCGATGCAGAGCAGACTCGGAAGGAGAGGCTCCTTCGCCGTTACAGACACTGCGCAAGCGATTCTTTGAGAATCTACTACATACTGCCGAAGTGGCCCAGCACCGATGATCGGCTCGCGTTGTCTCTGCCTTGCTGACCGGAAACAATACCAAAGGTCAAGTTAATCCAGGCTTCAGAGTTGGTAGACGCATTTCGTTAAGGATGATGGGCCACATGCCTGCCGGTGCAAGCATGACTATCTGTGAAAGCTCTTGGTGCAAGAGCAGCGAGACACGACACCCATCTACGTGCTGGCAGGCACAGGAGCGGGGGCTTTTGCTCTCCCGTGCACACAGATTGAGTCCTACAGCGTCGGTACAGCGCAGTCTACTGCAGCAGAGCTGCAGTTTCTAGTCAGCTGCACAGCCCATCGCCAAGGCTGAGAACCTCTCGCAAAAGCATGGCTCGATCTGGCACAATATGTTGGCGCACCGACGGCACTCGGTGATACTAGAACCACAAACGGATGAACTTCAATGCATGGCTATCTACACATGCTGGGACTGCTCTGCCTCAGAGGGTAATCACAGGACTATGCGACGGTTAACTGAGGCGTAACAAACCGATGCACCATTCGTCAGCCTGGCTTTCTGTTCTCGAACAGACCTTCCCGATACAATAATCTTGAAACACATCGTATAAGTCTCGGCTAGTCAATCTGCCAGGGAGCTGGCAGCTGCGCCACGGCTTACAGCGGTTGGCCTGCAGCAGGCTTGCTGGGCAGACAGCAGCAAGCTTTGAGCTGAACAATGCTTGCATATGGCACCCATGGCTCGTGTGTCGCGAAGCTAGCGCACATGCATGTGCCCGGCCTGTAAGATAGCCGGCGCAAGCTGCACAGAAGATGCCTCGAGCAGATGCTCTATAATTTCGAGT
This sequence comes from Symbiodinium sp. CCMP2592, assembly GCA_905221615.1. NCBI lineage: Eukaryota > Dinophyceae > Suessiales > Symbiodiniaceae > Symbiodinium > Symbiodinium sp. CCMP2592. Next base: position 73,146 of record CAJNDT010006021.1, on the reverse strand, counting down.
CTAAGTCTACACATGGAGCCAGATCAGACATACACACACACAAACAAAAAACAACAACAAAAACATGTGTAGCATTTGCCGCTCTGGACCTGTTGGACATGTCTCGTCTCTACAATGCGCATGCCTTCGCGAAGTTCAAGGCAATTGGGAAGGCTTCGCTTTCAGACTGGTGTCGTGAGGGTTAATGCCGATCGTCTGATTCTCTTCATGCACCCTCGGCAAAATCCGACCGTCCTCGGAGACTAAAATTCCAGTAGAGCTGCAAAGCAAGCGTCCAGTCGGCGCAGCCTGGACAAGGAAGGAGATTCCCATCAAGTCTCGAAAACAACCGACAAGGCAGTCCCAGTGCGATATGGCAGATTGCCAATATCATCTGCGTTGTACTTCCCACCTGATCTCTTGTTCGCACAGAATCTACATGCTTGCCCAACCTTCATCTTTCGACTACTGCTGCCGCAGTGACAAATCAAACCAAACTTCTACTTCCACGATGAACCCGCCTTGAGAGCTTCCCATGAGTGAGTTGAAGGAGACCACATCCTCGGGTAGAAGCGAAGTTTTTTGGCCCAGCCTATGGACTACCCTTCCTGAAACTGGATCCCCACATTACATGTAGGTTGGCGTCAAGGTTCCACCACGAAACTGAGCGCCGTAATTGCCGACATCGGAGCACCATATCATGTTCAGTACTTCCAGTTTGCTTCGCGCCAAGGATCTGGCCACAACTCCAAGTCGCGCATCCTCTGTAGAAGCCCTGTTCAAAAGGCAGCGGCTTCTTGAACACAACTTGCGCATAACTTGCAAAGGATCTCTTACTGTTGGTTGTTGTCGGGCACTTACTTGAAGGCATTCAACCGTAGCTCTCCTAGACATGCCCAGATCTGGGGATGCTGATGGACCGGTGCATGCCAGCTTCAAAAGCTGTGCACAAGATGCTGCCGTTTTTGCATATCGTGTGTGTGTGTGTGTGTGCGTGCGCGTGTAATGGCATGTATACGTGCATGGTGTTGTATGACACATAAACAGGTATATGTACAAAAGAATAAATGTATATGTATATAAGGATTTATGACATGTAGTCTATGTTCTGTGTTTGTTATAATTCTGTACTATGTATTCCATCTTCTATTAATTTTTTGTATATTGGTCTATACACACCCATGTAAAGATACGTGCCACTTATAGCTATAACCCGCAACCGTACAGCTGTTGGATGTCATCCCGAGTTTAAGCTCAGGCAAGCTATGAACGACGAGCTGTAACGGGATACTCACTGATGTCGTCGGTGCTGCGTTGGAACGAGCAACAAGCCCACTAGCGACACATGCCAGGCTCTCGGAAATGGAGCTGCTGACAGTACCAGACTGCCTGCACTCTGGGCCCAGTTGTCACGACCGCTTGGTGCCATCGCGGCATTGAATGTCCTGAAAGCTTGGACAAGCGCTTCCGGTCCTGACTTTTCAACTTCACCACGAAGAGTTCTTAGCAAGCTTTTAAGCGGAACCGAGCAAACTCTGCGACGGCTGCATACAACGCTTCAAGATCCATAAGAGATGTCCCAGAGTTTCCCAACCAGATGCGCCAGAATTAAGAGCGACCTCTCCGTGGGGTGAAGACGCTTCGCCGAGGCTTGCAGAAGGATCTCGACGGCAACGTCCCAGCACCCAGCTTCCTGGGAGCATGGGCAGGAGGAAGAGATGCGGCTGACCAAGAAACGCACAAGCATAGCTCCCAAACAGAAGCAGCAGCACCTGGCAGTCCAGGCCCCCTGTATCCATACCCCAGCGCTGCCATGGGTTGTGGCAGGATGCGATTTTTAGCAGGATTCCAAGCGGTCGAAGGACGTGCCCTCTTAATAGGGCCTTGAATGCCAAAATGATCACGGGACTGTGGCAGGTGCACTTTCCACCCGAAAACAGCCCCCAATACCCCCGATACTCTAAGTACTGTCGTGGGAGCACGCTTCATCCAGTTCGGACCGCCAAAGTCCAAAGTCTTGCATTGGAACTCGCACGGTAGTTGTCCGCATAAAATCACGAGGCACTTCACGCAGATGCATGGCTAGGCTAGACTGGCAGCAGCAGCTTCACCGCGACTAGGCATCTCTGCAATCTAGCAGGCACCTGCTAGCCTGAAAGCCCATTCCCTGCCAGATGGCGACGCTTGCCCTCATCACGCCAGCGCTGAGTATCTCATGCTGGTGCAGGCCAGGATTGCCCGAGCCAGAAAGGATGTTCACCTCGCAGCTCCGGAAGTCTCTAGGAACACCAGCCCAAGTCTAACCACATAGCCTCCAATTAAGCAGGCTCTTCTCCTGTATGTCCGTGGTTTGAGAAACGAACGGAATACCTCTGCACGATAAAGAGATAAGCAGATACACATCAGACTGCACACATGTAACCGAGGCAATAGGTGGGAAGCCTATTGTTCCCTCAGCTACGCTCGCACATGTCCACATGACGCATGCACATGCGACGGATCTACAGCCTGGGTCAGATCACGACACATGCCGGCTGCTGAAATTTATCATCGATATCATTATCACGACATTGGATGCACCGCCGCATAGACAAATCCGCGGAGACAGCCCATCAAGGCAACATGCAGAAATCATCTGCGACGGGGCGACTGCAACCCGCCACTGTCCTTCTTGCTGGCCCGCAACAATGGCCTCATCTTTGCAAGCTCTGCAACGGGGAGGTGTACACACCGCGAAAGGCTGGCACGAAGCAAGTCTGGGATGTAACCGCGTCAGCATGCATGACCACAATGCATGCAAATGCCATAGCATCAAAGACAAGAGCAAACTATACAAACATGAACCACCAGAAGTCGCAATTACTATGACAAACCGAGGCATGGGCTGAACTGAGGCTGTACTCGTTCGGAGGTGTCGCGTAAGAGTGCCTTAGATTGATCATTGTCACGGGTGGCGCGATGCTGCTGATGCATGAAAGATCTTGAAGGCGGGGGTGAGAGATCCTCTGCAACACACAATATGGCTACCCGAGTCTTTCGGCATCACTGACATGGCAATTTACCTGACGCTCCATTCAAAACCATGGCAACCCTGTGGTCTCGAACTTCAACCGAACTCATCTCTATGAGTGTGGGGAGCATCTCCTGCAGCTTGTGGAGGGCCGCTGCCCAGAGGTTCCTGCAACATCGTCTTTGGAACATCTACCAGACCGTGACACGGTGGTGTATTCTGCCTGATACAGCCGCATGGCTGACCCAATCTTGGGAAATTGCGTGACACTCGACATAAACCAACATAACAACATGCCAGCAAATAACGGCAGCAGGGCTCTCAAAGCCAACAACCAGCTTCTGTTCAACTCAGTTTCTAGTCCCCCAACCGAACAGTAGCAGTGTAGAAGCTTCGCAACCAGCCCTGGCCCCACGCGCCAGAGGCTCTTCAGCTGTGGAGTCTGCGGAGCAGCGATTCCCAAATGCTAGCAGCTAGCAGGAAGTTGCAGCCCTGTCTGCATGCTCTCTGGCACAGCGCAGGGCTCTATGCCACAAGTGCTACACTTCTGAAGACCACTGGCCTTCTCGCCGAAGCAGCAATGCCAGAACCTCAAGACCCAGGGCTCTGGCTCCAACGAGCTTGGAGGACAGCGCCAGTTGAGCTTCTGATGGTGAGCGCAGGTCAGCCAACAGTGCCGGTATACGATACACGTCCGGAGCACGATTTCTCGCAATCTACCAGATCCTGCTCGCAAAAGATGGTCCGACCTTCCATCCCTTGAAAAATCGAACTTCCGAATCTCTGAGCTGCGAACTGAGGTGGTAGGTGTTCACCTGCTGGTGGGTAACTCTTCTGCACCATGTGTGCTCAGACGACTCGAAAAGTTGAACACTACTTTCAAAGGAATTCACTCCGGCACATGAAAGTTGACAAGCCGTGCAGTGTCTCTCGGCAGACATTTTCTGATGTCAGGAAGCCGAAGAAGGGCTCAGTTCAGCAACGAGCATGATAGATTTGCCACAACATCCAAACAACAGTCACATCAAAACAACTGATGCATGCGCAGCCCTAAACGCCCTAACAACTCACAACCTCTACTCAAAGTGATCTAGACTGTTGCAAAGCCAGGTTTGATAATCTCGCCCTGATGCCAAGCCTGAGACCGGAGAAGACAGCCCTGCGGCCTCTAGGGCTGATCTCCGCAAACAGCTGATCCTTCCGAAAATCATGAGGTCCACTATGCCATAGGGCAGGCGGGGTTGTGGCACATTGTCAGAGAAGCCGGGCGAACTTCAGGCAGAAGACCTCTAAGGTTTAGGGCTGATCAGAGAGACTTCCATCACACCATAAGCAGTGTTGCAGGATGGTTGTCGCCAGTTGCGGCGCACATTTTCTGCAAACAACTACATAGCATTTCATGCCACAACGATAAAAATGCACTGGGTTCTATACACGACATGTATGCAAGCATGTCCTTTGCATGCGGATGTGCCTTTGCCATGAGTACAAGATGCATGTAAGATTACACATACATTCATGCAGACAAACGTCTCCACATACGTACGTACTTGCCTGCATGAATACATTCTTACTTGCAGACTGACAGACAGCCAGCCCACCAGACAGAGAGACAGAGAGACATACAAACAAATCGACCGACCGACCGCACGAAAAAACATCCGCACGTATTTAAATACATGCACATATAAACATGTATATAAATATAAATATATAATTATATATATATATATATATATATATATAATTATATATAATTATATATATATATATATCAGTTACTACGATCGCAGACGTTCGGTACCCTCACTGAACAGACGATCGGCGATCGCACCTTTTTCATGCGACCGCAACGTGGGAGTCGGCCACAAGTCGGATCATCAAAATTTCACTTGATCTTCACAAGTCCGATCGGACCCCGATCACCGAGGGGTGCGCCATGGCATTCACCACAGACCGCAACATCATCCGATCGGACACATCAGACAAGCGATATTCCCCGCGAACAAAATCAAAAGTCTTCAATCAGATCCTCTGGCTCGGGCGAAGGCTTTTCGATCGGGTCGTCATCGAGAGGAGCCGCGCCGAGCAGATCGATCATCTGCCGCTCGGCCACCCGAAAGGCCTCAGAAGGGGTAGCTTTGGCCTTAGCGCGAGCAGGAGCCGCGCGACCAGCTTTGTACGCCGCGATCTGGGCGGGGCTGGGCGGCGCTTTGGTTGGCGGAGCCGAACCGCTCGTAGGCACCATGATCTCGGTACCGGGAGGGAGCTCCGCATTAGGCGGCAGTAGATCGAGCCGCCGAGGAGACTGCCCTGGAACCACGAAGTAAGCAGGACCTGCGATCTGCACATCAGGCGGCACTTCATCGAGCGACCTGGGAGGCTGTCCTGGAACCACGTACTGAGCAGGCTCGGCGAACATCGGTCTTCGCTCAGCTGGAGCCGCGCGAGCTTGACGAGGCTCTCCAGCTTTCGGATCCACATAAAAGATCGGTTGATCGTAACCTCTATTCGGAGCAGCTTTAGCCGGCGGAGCCTTTGGCTGCGGCCGCTGAAAAGGAGGCCGACCAGTGATCTGATCCCAGTTCAGGGGAGGATCCGCCCCGTGATCGTATCCGGCCGGCTGGTGACGATCGCGATCACGATGAGCCGGCGGAGGCACCCAGGGGATCCTTCTGCAGAAATGGCACATATCAAAGCGACGATCGCAAGCCGTGCACAAAGGAGTGCGTTGATTGGGAGCCCATTCTTCGCGGGGGACCCGAACGGCTGCGTAACATTCGTCGCTGCCGTCCCCGTCGCAGAAGCAGCCGGTGAACAGGCCGCAATCTACGCAGGGACGGCAGAGCTGATCTGTGTCGCCAAAAGCGAGCGCTTGAAGGCCAACGTCACCGCGAGGATCCCGCATACCGAAAAGAACAGATAGGGCGGAGAGGGTGGGATTTTTCGGTATGGCCCGATCGGCTATCGCCAAAATGGCCACGGAAAAGAGAAATCACGTCTGTTCCAACGATCGCGAAACTGATCTCCTAATTCCTACCCACCAGACCGATAATTAGGAGACCAGTTACTACGATCGCAGACGTTCGGTGCCCTCACTGAACAGACGATCGGCGATCGCACCTTTTTCATGCGACCGCAACGTGGGAGTCGGCCACAAGTCGGATCATCAAAATTTCACTTGATCTTCACAAGTCCGATCGGACCCCCGATCATCACCGAGGGGTGCGCCATGGCATTCACCACAGACCGCAACATCATCCGATCGGACACATCAGACAAGCGATATTCCCAGGCCCTCAAACTCCTTTCGGAAAGTCCGAGAGGACAGTGATCCAACCACACATCAGACCTGTAGCGACATCACCACGAGAGGGGTTATCCGCAGGGTTCGAATCGGTCGGTACCCGATCGATATAAACTGAGCACCTAAGCTCCAGAACAAGCTCCCAGAAAATTCCTACGAGCTCGCAGACGTCCTCTTTTGCAGAGTAGCCTTTGATCAAAGCTGCCTCCACAGGCTCAGAATCGATAAAGAGGAGGACCAGCTTTCCACGGATCTCTTCCTTGAAAGTCTGTATCGCGGCGACCGCGGCTAAAAGTTCGATCATGCAAGTCTGGGTCTTCCGGGGGAACCATCTCGACATGATCTGTCGTGACACCCCGGGGGCGAATTGCCTAGGCTGATCGTCCCTAGTGAACATCACCCCTCCAATCATCTCAGAAGAGGGATCCTTGGGGTTCGAGCTCGGCGCCGATCCATCCGTGAAGATCACCACGTCGGACTTCCTCGGCCCTGAACTGGGGATAGGCCTCGGAGGCCCATGCATCACGAGCGTCCGCCACTTGTAGAGGGAGTAGAGGAGAGCAGGCGACAGGCTCGTGCTGACCGTCTTCCGGGAGTACTGCCGCTCCGACAGAGATCTCAGAAAAGCTCGGCCGATCTTTCCCCAGAGCTGAGAAGCGCCGAACATTAGCTTCCCTCTGAGCTTCCCGGCTTGGCCAGGAGACAGCTCTTCGTGTTCCAGGATCGCCGAGATTTCTTCGAAGAGCTCCTGCTTCCTGGACTTCTTGATCTTGAGCAAGTACTGATCGAGGTCGTAGGTCACGCCCAAGATCGTGGGATCAGAGCAGAGCTGGAGCTTCTGCTGATCAAATCGAGCCCCGAGCCACCAGTAAAGAACTTTCGCTGCATCCGGGTGCCCGTTAACATCCAGGTGCCTGGTCTTCTTCTCCCTATGGTCTGGGGCTTTTGATGGCCAAACGTTGCGTAAACTCAAACTTAAAGTTGGTGTCCAATTCCTAATTTAATTTGAAGCCTCAATTGGGACACTTCTTTCTCCCTTTGGTCTGGGGCTTTTGATTGCCAAACGTTGCGTAAACTCAAACTTAAAGTTGGCGTCCAATTCCTGATTTGAAGCCTCAATTGGGACACGGGGTAGCACCCTGTGCGACGCAAAGCTTTGTCGACCCACATCACGTTGAGAATCGAAGCTATTCAACTTATCGATTGGCCGTTGTGGCAGCGGACTCCACGGCCATTGAGCCACAAAACAGCTGGCGGTTTAGGGTCGGTTTAGGGCTTAGGGCTTTAGCTTAGGGTGCAAGGATCAGGGGGGTTGCAAACATTCATTGTCCTGAAGGCCCTAAGCATGCATCATCATCGTCATCAGAATCAGGAATCAGTGTTATACAAGTTCCCAAATAATATAATAATTAATGCAATACACAGTCAGAATAGAACGGTATAAAACGAAATAAACAATAAATACTCAATGATATTTCTTACGACCAGTAATATTACCAAGAATTATAATAATGATGCGTATGCTCTTCAAAGTCAAGACGTCTCTGGGATCACTTGCCAAGCTTGCGCACAACGTCTTTCTCACGCACACTGCACTCTGAGGCTGTCTGTTGGGCCCTGGGACCGCTTGCATGAGACCTTTCTCTCACACATTGACATGTCACAGAGTCTGCACGTCATCCAACCGATGGATCGTTTTCCATCTCTTCCTCCTCTTTTGCCTGCGGGCTCGGCATGCTTGGCTTTAGGATTCGGAGGTGAGCGGCAGGGTTAGGGTCGAATCAACGGCAACGGTAATGGCGGGTCATGGAATGCTTAAGGATATGTTACTTTAAAAGTGGGAACCCACAGTGAGTCCAAAATCTGAAACCCTCTATACAGCTGACCTTTGGCCTTAAAGGTTTAAGCGGCTTATGGTCATGATGTTATGGTCTTTACATTGAAGTTTCAATCGCAGCCTCGTCAGCTTCATCAATGAAAGGCGTGTCGTTATCATTCTGAGTCTCATCGTTCTTCTCGTCAGCCTGACCCTTCTTCTCAGAAGCGATAATGCCGTTGAGGACTTCATGCTTCATCTGCTCCTTAGCGAATTGCAATGGGCAGTGTTTGGAAGGTGCATAGCAGCAGTAAGGCATCCATTGCATACAGTGTCAAGTGTTGCAAGGGAACACGTGTGGCAAACCCATGACCTAGTGATTTTAAATCGGGCAGGCGGCAACCATCTCCTTGACATTCGCGAGACTGTAGCCACTGCGCAATCGTTCCACAGCAGTTTCCTGAGGAAGTCATGACGGTAACGACTGGGGTCACGCAATAGACTGGAGGATGAAGGACAACATGACGATAGCAATTGTTTGATGTTATTCGCCTGAATTTTAACGATGCCTAGTTGCCGCGATCTCCTGCAACTTGTCAGTTGGATACAAAGCACCGCCCACCTCCAGGGGTTGCCAAATTTCAACGTTTATGGCTTGCGAGGCCTGGCTTGGGTTTCCACTCGTCATTCAATTAATTATTATTATTATGTAATTTAAAACAGGCAACGTTCATTTGGACACAACCCCCGCCACAAGGATCTCTGATTCTTGGTCTCGTATGGTCCTCCGATGGCCTTGATGCCAAACTTGGCTGAATAGTGGTACGGGTTGCTGTAGGTTATCTTGTCCTTGTCACCACCTGAGTCACCACCTGAGCAACGGCGGCAGCTTGATTCGGGGCTCCTAGGTCCTACGTTTCAAAACACGGAGCAACAGCATGCTAGCGGGCCTTTGGACTTGCTCTTACAGGCAGCCTTCGCCTTGGCTCTTGCTGCGGGGCGCTTCATTGCAGCACCTTCCTCAGCATTGTCTTGGGATTCCTGGTCGTCCTGTGCATCCTCCTTCGCTCTCGCACTCTTCGCCTGGACTTTTGCTGCGGGTCGCTTCATCAAGCCACGATCCTCGTCGCATTCAGGCCACGTTTCATTCTCGAATACCAAGCCTTCTTCCTCGTACTCCTCTGCTGCCTCTAAGTCCTGGCGCTTCTTCTTTGAATTTGCTGGCTTTTTCATCGGGGCTTTGGGTTTTTTTGCCTTGGGCTCCTCCTCCTTGACCTCCTTTTCTTCCTGTGGCTCCTCTTGCACTGGGTTGCATTGGCGGTTGCCTTTTGATCGCTTTCTTTTCGGTCTGCAGGGAGCTGCCTTCTCCTCGTCCTGTCCCTCATCATCATCCTCTGCAACTTGGCTCCCACCCTCCTCTCCCTTCTCCTCTTCCTGTTCCGATTCCTTGGTTGCTTTGAATTTGGCTTTCTTCTTCAGTGCTGACTTTCTTGGGGCTGCCGAGGCTTTATTGGTCTCTGTCACGGGCTCCTTGTGCTCCTCACTGTCCTGTTTGCATGCAAGGGCCGGTGGTTGAGGCTCAGGCTTCACACTGTAAAAAACAATCCGTCCTCGGAGAGATTCTCGACGGTCTTTGAGATTGGCATACCATCCACCTGCAACTTCGACCTTTAAGAAACTTGCACTGTGCAGCAGCTTACCGCTCCGCTTGACAACAATGGCAGCAGTTGCCTAGTAATAAATGCTGGCGCATTCCCTACCCAAACTCCCAAGGCTGTCACTGTCACCGTGTGATGTGATTTTGTTTTGTCTGACACTGAACTGCCAGCAAGACACTCACAAACAGCCAGTCATCTGCTGCCGTATACCAGGCTACACCATATATCGGGCTATAAACACATCACATGCTGATACATAATGTTATGCTGCAAACCTACACTTCGACTTTTAATAGCTACATAACCCAGACCTCGTCAGGACAAGGCAAGCAGATAACGGTAACGGATTTAAAATGTGCCGAGACGAAAAGGAAAATGTAAAGAGTCCCGGGCAGCATGAGAAAGACTCTGCGTCGTGTCCGTCCAAGCAACACCGGGTGGCTACTGTTTGGGCCCATCCTAAGAACCGAAACCTTTAACTTTCAAGCCTAAGCGCCTAGTAGGGTTCGGACAACGCTGAGACTTTGCAAAAGTCGTGCGTCAGCGATGCAATCGCCAACCCAATGCCAATCTGAGAATTGAATCTGTCCAGCATGATCTTAGTGCAACCAACGCTGGCATGCCGACAAAAGACCTCGACCTAATCAGACATGTCAGTCAATGTTTGGACAAGTTGCCACGGGGCCTTCTGCACGAGAACCCAGGATTTCTTTGGAATCATGAAGTTACACAGCGTGTACACTTTGGGCTTGCGCACTTGGATCTTTGGGGGCTCCTCCGTAAACTCGACCTGATAGCTGGCAGCCCGCATGCTGGATGTAAAAGCACTTCCGATGCACAAACAACCAAGCCAAGTCAAGCAAAACTTGAAACGAGTCACCTCCCACACCAGGGCAGCATTCTTGCCGCGCCAAACCTTGTGGCAGTTGCCCACAAGCAGGGCCCCCAACGTCTGGGACCTGAGAACGGTTTTAAGGGTTGCGGGTTCAGGGTTTGGGCCTTAGGGCCTTACGATGAATTACAGAATTATCTGCAGCAGTGGGGCCTCATTACATTGTCATGGCATCAACAGTGCTGCCGATCGCATTCGGTACGAAAACAGCGGTCTTGCCCATCTCCAAGGCCGCAACTTCATACCGGAATGGTACGGGTACAGGGTCGGCTCCATCTGCCTTGGATGTCTGGCTTTTAGGGTTTAAGGTGAGTTTGGGCTTAGGGTTTAGGGGGTTAGTGGAATTAAGAATCTGAGCTTAGGGCTTTTGGTTACGGGTTTCTTCTGCAACCGCATTGATTTGCCCTGTTGTTCGTAGGTGCTCTACACCTGATCTGACTTTATACTTTTTATAATTATAATGGGGTTTAGTGTATTGGGGTTTAGGGCTCAGGCTTTGGGGTACGAAGCAGGCACTGCGACACTCGAGCATTTTCAACTTCAACGGCTCACATCTCTGGCCATTGCACCACAACAGAGCCTGAGCCGCCTGAGCCGCCCTTTAGGGCGGCGAAGTACACTCGGCCAGCTGCTATCGAACTTACGCCGCGCAGCTGTTCACGCACGGCTCTGCTGTCACCACCGACACTTTCTTCGCCCCATGTGACGACTGAGCCATCCTCCTTGATGGCGGCAAAAGCTGCGCAATTGCCCTGCACAGCAATGACACTCGTGAGCTGGTCTTGCACTGCACTGCTGTCGCCACCCTCCATGGGATCACCCCAAGTGACAACCGTTCCGTTCTCCAAGATGGCCGCGAAAGCATCACCGGCAGCACAGATCTCCTTCACGTTCCGCAACTGCTCTTCAACTGCGCTGCTGTCGCCACCCAAATAAGCGTCACCCCAGGTGACTACGGAGCCGTCGGCGAGCAGTGCTGCAAATGCTCTTTCCGATGCTGAAATCGCTCGAACCTCCTGCAGCCGATCCTGCACAGCGCTGCTGTCACCTCCATACTTTGGCTGTCCCCAAGTGAAGACGGAGCCATCACATTGGATGGCTGCGAAGGCCCACCAAGCTGCACTGATGGAGATTGCCCTCGGCATCGAAGAAATCGTTGACAGCAACAGGTTGGCATTGCCCCAGGTCACGATAGATCCATCGGCCTTGATCGCCGCAAAGGCTTCTTTGGAACTCTGGATGCAAACCACATCCTCTTGGAGCTGATGCTGCACCGCACTGCTGTCGCCACCACAGTGAGGATAACCCCAGGTGACAACCGAGCCGTCGGACCGAATTGCTGCAAATGCCAGCTCCGTAGACTGGATTTGCTGAACATGTTGAAGCTGATCCTGCACAGCCTCGCTGTCACCACCCCCGAGCTCGCTGCCCCATGTCACGACAGTATCGTCGCCACGGATGGCGGCAAAGGCACAATCGGAGGCCTGGATTGCCTTCACTGTGATCAGACGATCCTGCACAGCAGTGCTGACGCGACCACCACCACGGCCGCCCCAGGTGGCAACAGTGCCGTCGGGTCGGATAACCCCAAAGGCATCCTCGGTAACCTGCGCAGAATATCCCTCCAACACTGCCCAGAACTCGGATCTGGTTGCTGCAATGCTTGTTATGGACATTGCAAAGCCTACCTACCTGGGCCTACCTACAGCTCATTCGAGATATGTCATGTTACACCTGCATCTCTCAGAATCTCTCACGTAATCAGGAGTTCTGCTGTAACGAGCTTCAACAAGGAGCCTAAGGCCTCAGGAGCCCAAAACTGCAAGTGCCAAATTAACGTAATATATGTAATATACTTCATATATAATCTAGACTATAAAACAAAAATGTTATATAATATATACTTTAAATCATATTTCTAATAATAATATATAATATATATATATATATATATATATATATAATTTATGATATATCATATATATTATGTATATACATATTATTTAGTATATTATTAATTAAATAACATATAACTAACTGTTATTATTATTTATTGTATTATAAATATTAGTTGTCGAATGTACATTCTGATGCTGGCTCTGAGGATGATGCTGCTGGCACGAAGAGCGAATCACAAGTAATGCTAAGTCAAGCGTAACTGTAAGTAACACTGGACTGACAGGCTGGCACACTCAGAATGGATTTGCTCTTTTTGTAGCTGAGCACGATACAGCCGTCGGAACGCTCAATCCAGGCTGTTCAGGTCGCTTGTAACCCGGCCGTCCTCAAAACACTGTGCGCTGGCCTGGAACTGCTGCTCGTCGGAACCAACATCATCCTGGCCGAACTGGCCATGTCCATCTGGCGCTGCTGCAACCGCGGCACCACTAACGGCTTCGGATGCGGCACAGCTTGCAGTAGTTGCATCGTCATGCTCTGCAGGGCCTTCGTCATCTGTAACAGTAACATCGGCACCTGCGCTTGCTCCCAAACTCTGCTGTCCATGGTCAACGACCTGAGCGCCCTGAGCAGCCTGAGCACGGCCACGACCACGATTCTGGCAGCGGACGCTGTGGAGGCGTCCGTGCGTTTCGAAGCAATAGGAGCAGCAGCAACTGTAGCCTGCGCCAGCATGCCTGTTGCATTGCGAGGTGTAACATATGCCGTCCTGGTTGCGATAGCTATCGCCAACAAGTCGGCGAGCCCTGCGACGCCTTCTGAGGCACCCTCGTGAGTGACTGAGTCCACCACTCTCGTGGCAACGGCCGCAGCAGTGTCTGTGACCGCTGGCAATGAATTGCGTGGCACAGCCCACGCATATTGCCCAGTCAACATCCTGATGCCCCGGCTCACACATCGCACGAACCGGCACTGCCTACACCTGGTTCCAGCAGCACAGCAGCTGCGGAAGGATCATGAATAAAACGCATCTTCTCAATCACACAAGACTGACTAAGAGAAGGCGACATGATCACGTGATTTCAGCACCGCAACAAAATTCAAAATAATATTATGACAAGCTGCGCTCGGCCAGACTTTTGACTGCAACACGTGACTCTCCAGCTCGATCTCCCCCAGGCCGTTCTCGTCACACAACCTTCGGAGAAGCTCGCAAAGCGGGAGGGGCTCCTTGCGGAGAGCAATGTACTCCAGATCGTTCGACAGCCGGAAAGCCAGGCCGCCGGATTCAACGGAGCCATCGTCTTGGTTTGGAATCAATCACAGCACAACGACTCACCCATCAGCCACAACTTGGCCGGCATAATGTTTCCGAGAACTCATCTGGCCCAAGCGGAAAGACAGAGACTCAGCCACAGCCACACGGCAGCCCATATTTAATTTAATTGTAAATTATTATGAAACTGATCTCCTGAATCCCAACTGAAAAGACCCAGCCAGGCAGCCGACGATCTTGTCCTTGAATTGGCCAGTCCCAAATCCAAACTGCTCTCCAGGAGTCACCCACATGTCCGCGTCTGTGGCGTTCCCCATGTAGAGAGCATAGGATTTGCCAATGGCAATTGCAGGCTTGCCAGCCTTGCCTGCCATGTGACCCAGCCTTGGAACATCATCTCAGAATGACTTTGTGCACAGCTCCCAAGCTGTTTTCCTCTGACTGTAAAAAAACGTACAAACAACCGTGGGAGACGAGAGCAGTAATCGCGACAATGAACCACGGGGTAAGCAGGATGCAAACTGAGACAGACCATGAGCCAAAACACAATGTCACAACGAATAACAGTCCACAGTTAATTACAGTTCAGAATCAAAAGATACTAGGCAGTGGTTTCAGAAGACAGCAGTTGGGAATAGAGAAGCAATAATTAACTAGCATGACTAGATAATTTAACTTGAAGTTCTCGTGTCACCCCGAAACCAAAGTTCAGCGTTTTGTTCGCAGTCTCAGAGACTGGCACATAAAATTTATGGACTAGTATACAGCAATCATTCACGCGCGGCCCATAGGCCCAAGAAACAACTAGTGAGTCAATATAAGACAAACTAAGAATTTTAAAATTTAGTAAAAGTCAATCGTCATGACAATCCGGCTGCTAAGCATACTGACTGCAAGGAATTACAGAGTCCACTCTCACTCGACTCCGTGTGAGTCCCACCTTTGACACTTTTTGGCTACATCTGCAACAAATGAGACCGGATCACACTCGAGCAATAACCTGTGATGCTTCCAATACACGCCAAGCAACCGATCCTCCGGGAAAGAGTCCAGAGGGAAGCTTTCAAGGTCCACGGTGCGTTCCAAGTCAACGGGCCTGACACCCCCATTGATTGAGTAATCACAAGCTCCGGATGCACGGGTCTCGGCATCACGAGGTGGCTGCGTGGGGGCCCTCGGGAAGTCCTTGTCAAACTTTGCCTTGAGGTCCGCAAGCTTCTGGTACTCTGGTGTTCCCGTGGGGAACTTCTGCAGGATCTCAGCTGGCCAAGTCGCCTGCCCACGATGGCATGCCAAGACATCCAGCTGGATGTCCGTTGCAGGCCCTGCGGTCTCCGAGCGAGGCCGTTGCTTCGGGGGGGCATCTGCGGCCTGGTCCCACACCTTGAAGATCTTGCTGCGCATGAACTTGTTGATGTCATCAAATTGATCCGCCCTCAGAACCCCCACATACTTACTTCGGGGTCTGCGGCGCTGGCTGAGTCAACAACGCGTCGATTGCGGCCCGTGCAAATTCTGCATGCCTCGGCTTCTGGCTAGTCCTAATGACCTAATGCACGCACTTGCTAAAGGACCAACACTGACCAGTGATTCAATCAGTCGTCCCTCCTCAGTCACAGACTTGTTTGGCAGCAAATCAAAAATGATGCAGCGGACTTTCTCCTCGATCTCAAGGCCTTTGAAGTACGCATCTATAATGGCGGCATGGCACGGGATGCCCTTCCTCAGTGCACCGACAGACTGAGCAATGACCTTGATAAATCATGGTGGGAACTTTGCAACATCAACACGACGTCTCGATGTGTACAAGGACTCTTGTCTGCACACTAAGTACAAAGTAAAGTGACACGTGCTTCAGAAGGTAGCCTAGTTGTGCAACAGGGGCATACACGGTACCGTCACTCACAATGCCGTCAACAAACAAATATATGTTTACTAAGTTGCTGTTCCACACGGGCCGCCGCCCCTGGTCGCAGCAAATCATCGTAGCCAATGAAATCACTCACCCGGATCAACGGCACTGGTCCGATGCGGCCCTCCGTGACCGCTGCACTCCTCGGGTTTTCACACCAGGCAATTTCCAAGACACTGCAGACAGGACTAATTCGGGCCATGCAGGCAAGCCGCTTCACAAAGGAGCACTCCTTGAAGTCCTCGTACATGCACGCCACGCATGCTTGGGAAAGGGCGCGACGGTCCGAAGCTGTCGCATCCAGGTCTTTGGAGAACAGCAGGGACACTCCATCCCGCAGGGACACGTTCGCCTTCATGAAGTGATCCTCGACGCTTCTGCGATGCTTGACCGCAGCCGCCGTTGACGTTTGCTTTTGGACCAAAGGCAATTGCACGTGTGCAGCATGCGTTTGGGAAAGCGCAAGGACGTTGGAGCAAACGTCCAGCGCTTGCTTCACGTAAAGCCCGTTGGCTGGAAACACGGTGAAATCCAGAAGCACCAGGACATACCTGAGTCAGAGCACTGCCCAGCAACATATGACTTGGCCATGCAGCCCTCGCGGATATGATGAAAGTGCAACTTTGCTACACCGAGCCAGCACATCCACGGAATTCCTCGCAGTAAGACAAGAACTTGTTCAGGATCGCGGATTTCACGACATCCGCATCTTCCTCCAGACGAAGAAGTTGACACGAAGACTTCATGAAGTTCTCCACGAACAGGTGTCCTTGCCTGAGTTCGAACAGCATTCCCGGGACGATGTCAACTGGCTAACATGGCGGGCAACTAATTCTTGCACGCAACGATTGCCGGTCACGAATGTACTTGACATCCAAAGCCGTTTCCCGCGCTGCCCTGTGCTTGTTCATGTCATTCATGTCCCGTCCATGCAACTGCGCCATGTCATTCTCGATCTGGGCCATGAGCTGCTGACAGCTGGCCTCCCGAACCTGTTTCTTCATCTTCTCCGCTTCCGCACTTTTCTTCTCGTCCTCCGCTATCTCGACTTGCCGCAGGTAGGGCCTGAGCATTTTGGGATCAGAACGAACTAAACCATGGTAAGTAGTCTGACTTTTAATTTAACACACCGCAACCGTACTCCATGCTTACTCAGTAATAATAATAGTTTATATTAAACCGAAAACCCCTAAACCCTGAAGCCTGAACCCTCGACCCGTTACTATTATTATTACTGATCTTTCTTGGTGCTGGTTATTGCTATTCTTTCTTGACTTTTCTCTAGTGTGAGACCACTGAATTCTAAGAAGACAAAGAATAACACTAACCAGCACCAACCGTAACTAATTGTTACTAGTAGCAGTCAGCAGCAACAGCAAGTAGTCTTCGTGGTCATAGTACTCAAAAGTAGACTAGTAGACTAGCAGTAGTAGTTGCACTAGACTAGTAGTAGTAGTAGTAGTAGTAGTAGTAGTAGTAGTAGTAGTAGTAGTAGTAGTAGTAGTAGTAGTCGTAGTAGTAGTAAAGTAGTAATAGTTGTAGTAGTACAAGTACTAGTACTAGTACTAGTAGGAGTAGTAGTAGTAGTAATAATAGTAGTAGTAGTAGTAGTAGTAGTAGTAGTAGTAGTAGTAGTAGTAGTAACTGGCAAATTAACTGCCAGGAGGGTGACAAATCCATTACGACGCCAGGCTGGAATGCAACGGTGCCATGCTACCACCCATTACTAGGCTTTAGGATAACAGCAGCCCAGCCAGTCAGTGAGCCCCAAAGTCACCCTGAAGTCGTCCAAACCCATGGCCCATTGAACACGCGATCAGGATCCGCATGCATTGCATGTCCTGTCATGACGCACGACAACCGGTCATTGCAATATGCCATTATTATTGAAAACGCAGTGTCCGAATATAGTGGTGTGTTAGCATGCCACGTGCGGCACAGTCACGCATCCCCACACATCGCCAATTCAACGTGCGGTCAAGATTAAATTATTCTGCATGCATTGCAGGACGCACGATGACCCCTCACTGCAGTGTGCCAACTGGACGAACATGGCGGCGTGCTTGCACATCCGCGTTCTAATTGTCAAGTTCACGCTCATGCCGCGAAAGTTCCGTGCGACCGTGAAATGACACTGACTGGTCAACGTGTCAGCCATCATTTGACAGATTGTCGACAATGCACATGGGAATTCGAGTCCGGCTCCACGACTGGCAGCCATTTCACGTCTCACTGTCTTGATGTGTGCCATCATCCCTCCTGCTGCATGCTTCCTGCTGTATCAGATAGCCGGCATAGCACATGGGAGTTCGAGAAGCCCAAGATTGTTGGATTTGCCTTCGCCTGTCGGAATTGCATGGACATGGCATCGACCTGCCAAATCTAAATATTTACAGCCTCGCTCTGAGCTCTTAAAGTATTAGTTGTAATTTGGAGGTAGTACTGGTTTATAGTTCGGAATTCCTTTAGGGCAGGACCCCTCTGAGGAAACCAGGACCCAGAAGGATTGCAGTACCAAGCCCCCCCCCCAACATGAAGAGTGAAGATACCGGGACCCACCTGTTATGATGATATGATGGACACAGGGACCCCATAACGCTTATCAGGATAAGACCCGGCCGAAGAAATTATATTAGTTAAATTAATAGTGATTCCAAGTGACAGTGAGCGGATACCACCTGGTGGGACCTATAGACCCGATTTGTTAGGATACGAGGATCAAGCTTTAAGTTGTTACCACTTCGATCAGCGTTGGATAATAATAAGAGTTTAGAGCGTTATTCCTGAATGCATCACGGAGCCTGGCCAACCTGGCACTGGACCGTAACCGTAGTAGTAGTAGTAGTAGTAGTAGTAGTAGTAGTAGTAGTAGTAGTAGTAGTAGTAGTAGTAGTAGTAGTAGTAGTAGCAAGTAAGTAAGAAACAGTAGTACAGTAGTAGTTCAACGTAGTAAGTAGTACTAACTAGTAACTCGCAAAACTTGTAACTAGTAGTACTACCACTCGTTGCTGAAGACAAAGATTCAAACAGCACTTGGATGATGAAAGTTTTCATACTGACTGCCGGGGCACCGGCATGCGCTGATGGACTCCAGGCTGCCCGGGGGCACTTCGTTGCAAAGCACGTGGCTCAAGTCTACATCGAGAAAGCCGTACTGAAACTGGGAGTCCAAGGAAGTTTGCACCTCCTTCCATTTCCCTCCAGGGATGCGTTTCTCCATCAAGGCCCTGAAGTGCAGGTATGCTCCGCACACCTGGTGCCGTCCCAAGGCTACCTGGTATCCCCAAGCCTTTCGCATGGAAGGGACATTCTGATCGTACTCGCCGCACATTCTCTGGATCAGAAGCATCAACTCAGTCACGTCATATAACAGCACTAAACTCAAGTCAACAATGAATGTCTCTCCCGCACACAGTGACAAAATGATTAGTTAGTCGAAGTTTGTTTTGCATAGCAGCCATACATAGGCGAGGCACCAACTCAGAACTGTTTGTTTTGTTCGTGAGTTGCTTCTCCCAAGCAGCAGCAGGTCCCACAGCGCTGGACCACGAGACATTGAAGATGTCCTTGCTGATGGCCTGCCAAACTGACTCTTCGGGCTTTGACAGTTATGATGTTTTCCCTGAAATGATGAATTAAAAACATCCACAGCACCACTTTCACCACAAACTGACAACAAGCACGAACCAGCATCAGCATCATCATGGCAATGAGAATCTGATCCGGATGACGCAACATACTGCAGATGCCTTTGACACAGCATGGGGATCTACACTGACTTATTTAAGGTTTGTGATTGAAATCAGCATTGACCTGCATCACATGGGGTTGCTCCACGTCCGGCTCCGGTCACTTGCGAGGTGTTTCGAGAACCTTAAATCTGTTGGGAGCCTGCTGTACTGGCAAGCACTACAACATGAAAACTGGTAAGTAATCAAAAAATACCTGAATCCGAAGTTGCCTCAAACCCACTCTCAACCCTCAGTTTGTTTGACTTCAGAATTCAATCGGCGGGGCCTCGTGCGTCAGCAGTTTTGCCATGCCTCTCTGCCTCACTGCTTCCAGCAAGGCTGTCCGGACGTCGGACCGCATCTTCGAAACCAAATTCACCATCGCTTTGGATTCTTGGGCTCCGATGGAGAAGGCTTTGGCAACCTTCGTGGAACTCTCCCAATCCTGCACAAAATTGACGGCAAATGCGAGCATCTGCTGTTCACGAGCAACAAACCAGGCGGTACAAAATACAGCTCAAGAGTCATAGACTCAGACGCGAATCCAAGCAGCACTAGACTTAGACTAAGTGACTAGTGGATAGATAACACGCGGCTTCCTGCAACTGACTCTGGGCTGTGCCACCGCCAGCACGGCTGAGGATGTTGATCTGACGCAAGAAGTTGAAGCAGTTGGGTGCTTTGCGAGTGGCGGCGGCAGCCATGGTAGCTCCTGGCATTATTCGAAATTGCACAAACTACCAGAAGCAAGTTCTACGTCACGGCTCCGACCTCGGTTGGCCAGAACCTTCGACCTGGTGTCACTGAAAGCACCAAAGGTCGCACAGATGTTGCGGAAGCTCGCCTTGGGATCTGGGGCGTGCAGTGTGGTGCTGCCACGAAACTTCAGCTCACGCACTCAGCGTCAGGACGAGTGACCAGGACTGCCGCAGGAACCTGTGCTTCAAGGTCCAACTCACGTATGGCCTGAAGGGCCGCCAACAGGCACACACTCCGCTTCCACCCCTTCACGTACCCGACCGAGAACGGCGTGAGAAGTGCACCTCAGACTCAAAATAATGATGGCGCAACGAGATTGCTTGATCAGACCGGCGGGCCCCCAGCTTAAACTGAGGAACATCTTTGATATGCCAAGCCGCTCCCTGGATGCAAACTTCTGCAAGCGGTCCTCGCACCTTCGAGAAATGCGTCCGGGACGGCTGTGCAGGCCAGTTTCTCTATGGCGACACCCGCATCTGGGTTGGATTGGAACCTGACATCACAAGGGAACCAACAGCCCAGCATGAAATACTCATTATCATGATGACTTGACTGTCCCATAATGTTTGCCCAGCAGCCCCCGGCAAAGAATGAGCTCTAAGAGACATTCACCTACTTCAGGGTCCAAAACACCACTGCAGCCATAATCACTGCGCCAGGACAACATCCATGGGCGCAGCATTGCCGGCTTGTCCGTGTCCGTGGCATATGTCCTCAAAGAAAGGAAAGTAAGCTGACGACCTGCAGCAAACACGAAAACACGACCGTTGACTGACAAGCAGCTCGCCAGTCGCAGGGCAGAGGTTGTCAATCCAAGCAGCAAAGTCCATCATGGCTTCCTGACAAAACTGGACTCCCAGAATCAAGGACCAATGACTTGCGGGGGAAGATAAGCAGAAAACCCAAGCAACAACAGCCTCGTCGGGGTACTTCTGGGTCAAGTACCGATCAGGACCTCCAGCTGGCATGACAACGTCCCGGAACCTCAATTGTGACGACCAGACTCAGAATCAACTTTCACCATCAGACCAGACGAATGCCAAACGATATTGTTTCCACGTCTCATCCAGCCAACAGACTCAGACTCACACCCAAGCATCGAATGTTGGTGATTTCAGCAAACTACATAATAATAATAATAAAAACTAACTATGACTATGATGTAGCAATAAACTTTCAACGAGCGACCAAGCCGTGACCCGCATGACATGCGGCTGCTCTCCGAGCTCCTCCTGGCTGGCACGTTCCTCCGCCGACTCAGCAGCCCGCTTTTTGGCGGAGCCGTCACCTCCACTTTTCCGCCTCTTCTCCGCGGGCATGCGTCCGGCTCACTGCTGCAGACAGAAAAGCTCCTAGACCTGAGCCTGCTGGACTGCCGTGGAACCGGCCACATCTCTATCACTGCTCGCACAACCAGAAGACAACTCGTAATACAAGGACATGTTGTTGCGGCAGCACATGGGAAACACAAAGAATCGGATCTTTGTTCACACGACGGACGGATCCTCGTGCCGCACAGAGCGGCCATCCGTACCAGGTTACCAGGTTACCCTGGCTGCACGTCAGAGTCAGAGGATGGCAAGCAAAATGCGGCCGGAGTCAGACTCTGAAACACATACATTCCGATTGTCAGTCAGTCCTTGACCCGAAGACTATGTGATTTCAGTCAGGATAATCTAGTAATTACGCATCACTGATTGCCTTGGGATTCTCTCAGGTGTGTACGTGAGAAACGCTCGCCCGAAAATCTAGCACGAATCATAAAATACAAATGTAACGAATCAGTGCTCATAATCATCATAAAGAATTAAATAAAAGGAGCAGGAAATAGCAACAAAAAGCTATTAATAACTGTTTCTATGAATAAATAACTGATCTTCCGCACATGACGCAGGCTTCCCCGAAAACCATTCGTCGTATGACAAGAAGATGTTTTATAACGTAACAGTTTACAAATAAGACTAATTATTATAATTATAATAAATACTGCTAACTGCAGACTATGGATAAACACACACTCACAATAATTTAATTATCCATGGACTACTTGGCATAAAATATACAATGCCAGTCAGACCTGGTCCTGAGAGTTTCCACGAAATATTTTGAAAAAAACTGGCACCCAGCCAAAACTAATATCCCAAACACTCCCCCAAACCCAGAACGCTTTCTAACCCACACTTCATACGGCCGCGGCCGGACGGTCGGATTTCGGCCGTGGCCGGAGTGTCGGATATTGGCCGCGGCCGGAGTGTCGGATTTCGGCCGTGGCCGGAGTGTCGGATTTTGGCCGCGGCCGGAGTGTCGGATTTTGGCCGCGGGCGGAGTGTCGGATCTCATGTGGGATCGGACACTCGCGGGCCTGAGTCAGGCCGGATTATCGGGTCTCATGCGGGCCCGGACCGCGAAAGTAGCCAGGCGGAAACCGACACTCCTGCTACACTGCACAGGGTCGGCCCGCGAGTGTCCGATCCCACCTGAGATCCGACACTCCGCCCGCGGCCAAAATCCGACACTCCGGCCACGGCCGAAATCCGACACTCCGAGCACCACCAGGATCCGACAGACACACTCCCGAGAGTTCGTCAGGAACGGGCCTGGGAGTGTCGAATCCAACCTGGGATCCGACACTCGGAGGCACTGTTCCCAAGCAGGCCAGTGGTGTCCGATCCGACCTGGGATCGGACACTTGTGCATACTTTTCTGAGTTTGAAGATATCCTTAAGTTTTTTTGAATGAAGTCGGTTTAATGAAAATAGTGCTCTCAGTGTCCAAAGCCAGCTGGGATTTGACACCGACTGCCCTCCAGGCTGCGGTGCCAGCCAGTGTCTGATCTGAGTGGCCTAATTGACAGCCCGCCGCTGCATGATTTTGTCAAACCCACCCATTGCTCCCTTAATGTCCATGCCGCACCCCCATTTTTTTTGATTTTGGCTCCAGGAAAACGTAACTACGTTTCGCAGGCGACTTTTGTGATCGGAAGGGCTTCAACTTCAAATTCAAGGGACTTCTGAAGAGGCAACAGTCCTCATAATACTGAAAACTGCAAAAACATGACTCACGGACATCTGGCGGAAATTGCCGTTTCAGGAAGCATTCGCAGGCAACTCTGTGATCGGAAGGGTTTCAACTTCAACATCAAGGGACTTCTGAACAGGCAACAGTCCTCACAATACTGAAAACTGCAGAAACATGATTGACGGACATCTGGCCGAAATTGCCGTTTCAGGAAGCATAAGGTTCGTTTTGTCACCGAAGTTGTTGCGCGGAACGGCTTATTCTAGATTTCGGGACTTTCAGTTCTTAGAGAACAGTCCTTATTTAGGACAGTCACCAGAAAATAGAGACAGACAAATCTAAACCTAATATTTGAATTTCAGGTTTTGGGCAGATTTCGCATGATGACGGAGCCTACTAAGAAAAAATTAATAGTCCTTCGTAAAAGACAGAGACTGGTGCCAGCCGCGTTTCCTGCTCCAAGGCTGGCCTTTAGCAACACCTTTACCACGGCCTTTGCCCGCCGCAGGCCTTTCAGACCTCTGGGCTTTTCCTGAGCCCTTTGCGCGAGGAGCGGACAGGGACTTGGCTTTGCCACGGCCTGCACCCATCCGGACACGATCGACTGCGTCCCTAGCCAGGGACTCGGCTTCGTCCCATGGAACACCTCGTGCCCATGCACTTGCAGCGGCACGGTACACAGTCCTTTCAGCTGTTCGGGCAGTGTAGTGCTTCACCTGTTTTTTCTCATCCGAGTCCGGCTTGCGCAACCTGACGCAGGAAAAACGCATTTAAACACAACCTGGACATGGCATGCGACCCCAAGCAACAGAAACCGGGTCCGTTACATGCAGTAAAGATTCGAGAGTTTGTTGGCAAACGGTTCCAGGAAAGTAGCTGGCGGCCCGACAGGCTCTGTCAGAGACTGACGGCCGCGACACCTTGGCCCGCGGCTGCCACACGTGAAAAGTTTTCTTTGAATTTGGGAGTGTGACTGATCGCAAGAGCTTGCGTGTCAGAAACAATGCTGGCCAAGCACGCACTCACATCCAGGAGCGGGTCTTTGGGGATACAAGTTCTCAGCTAAAGACATGTTCACGAACCACTGCAATCGCATGGCGTTTGTGACTGACTCAGTCCGGCCTCATTCTGTGTGCTGTCAATGTAGCTGCGCAGGTAAGCAGCTGCTGTATTCAACCCAAACTTGGGTAACAGTGGCAGGGACTTCTCAATCTTCTCTCTGGAATCCGCGGGGATGGCCTTCAGCGGTGCCAAGCCTGCGCGACAAACAGATGACACCGACTCACATGGAAAACACAGCAGTCTTTGGAACCGTTCGTCCATTCGCAAACTAACTCGCACCCAGAAGCCGGACGGTGGCATTTTCTTTATGGGTCGGTTGCTCAGATACTGGGCAAGCAGGCAGTAGGCGACAGGTTTGAGTTGATATGTTGTGTCCGGTGTGCAATGAGCTCACCTGGAAGTGGGCACCTTCAAGAAGGCCGCTGGCAACCCACGGGTTGGCTGGGTCTACTCATGTCGCAGCTGCCGAAGCCAGAACAGAACGCATCCCTGGGCTGGCTACCATGTGAAGAGGTTCTGGCAGTACTTCCAACACCTTGACCTCGACGTCGTCAGGATTGCCGTGGACGATTACATGACTCGTCACACAAAATCATGCCACGATGATTTTCACGACAAGTACAACCTGGAGGTCGGCAATGGGGTGGGGTCCCTTGGGCTAAGGCTTGTCCATCCCACCATTGCCAGGAACTGGACTACGGAGTCGCGTGGCAGATTCACTGAATGCTTCCTGGCAGACTTGACCGACGACAAAGTATGGATCCGAGTCGTGTTTGTGAACTTCCTGTACCACCTTCACGAGGCGTGCGTACTAACAGGCATGGACAGCTATCACGCAGCGCTGATGATGTTTGGAACTACTTTCTGCGAGGACAGCAGCGTGAAGCAGAACTTTTGGGCGGGCAATAGACCAGACCTTTGGCCTGGGGTCCTGGAATTGCTGCTCTTTGCGGCAGATTTTACCTGCTGCCTTGGCTTCGCATCTGCGCTGGCCTGGCTCGGACATAAGATAGCCATGGCGCCAAAACCACCTTTTCGCAGATGATACAGCCCGGAATTATGAATTTGCTATGTTCGGGCAAAGGAGCGCCCAACAAAGGCATGTGCGCATCGAACATGTTCAAGAAGAAAGAGTCTTCAAAACCGCAACCACTGAACGCTTAGGCTTGTGAATTTTGCAACCTGGACACACATCCCCCATAAAGAAGCACTGTGCAGCCTTCCGGTACAGCTTCAGCTGGACAGCGTTGCAGTGCCACCACGCGTGGATAGTACCGCACACAGAAAGTGTAGTTGGGGGAGTGCATCCATTGCTTCGTCCTGGGCAGGGAGCGAGGGACTGCGACCTTGCTCGGTTTTCGGGATGTTTTTCCAAGCAGCAGAAACTGTTACACTTGTTCAACAATAATAAATACATGTCACGGCACTGAAGAATGACGTCATCCGGATGCTTCGGCTGGGACCAAAACCGATCCTGGATCTGATCATCGGCCAGTCCTTCTGTCACTGTGAGGACTGAAGGAGAGGAGACATTGGAACACGGAACTACTGCACTGCGGCGTTGCCTGCTGCTACCGATTCGATGTATGAATGGTCAAGACTGTCTGTGTGTGAGGTTCGTCTGACACTGACTGACAGACTGGTTGGGTCGGACGTCAAAGTCTTGTGAAGTTAGGAGACTGCTCAGCTCCTGTGTTCACGCGACGCTCGAGGAGAAACTCGTGGGGAGCACCGGGGCCCCCTATTCCTTTCAAGGAAACCGGCACTGCAGCGGCCATGAAAGACTTCCTCAGACGCGAGCTGAAGAGTGTTGAACAAGTCAGATCCTTCAATTTATGATGACCAATACCTGGACAGGACAAGCCTGGTCAGCTCTCGTTTAGGATTCAAACAAAGCATCAACTCAACGACAACGACACCACATGCAGCCCAGAAGCCAGTCACGGACTCGGCTGATGCGCACCACTGCCCGCTCTTTCTCGTGCGGGCGCGGGAGCTCCTCAAGGAAGTTCGCGAGGTGCTGCTGGAAGCTGTCCGAACTTTCTGCTTTGGCGGCTTTCTTCACAAGGTACGCTGCGCAACTTCCAAAAGCTTGGTCAATATCCTCATGGCTGTGGCCGCTTCGCAAATTGCAAAGCCTCGCGGCCCGTAGGATCCGTCTGCTTACCAAGGATGCCATCCATCGTAACGTCTGATTATTCTTTAATTCGCGACAACAATTATCGCATTGCACGGTGAGCCGCATGTTCTGGAGCTTGCAGCCGCTTGCTTGCACGCGGGTTAGCACGTGTGACAGCAGTTCGAGCTGAGTACTGCTGTCTTTTGGAACCGTGGGCTCCGTGAGTGCTAGGGCCATGAGATGGCCATGGGCCAGCACGCCTACTATATGCAAACGAGGCCTGGCTGATGTCAGAGTCTCGAAGCACTTCGCCGCCAAGAAAGGATGACGCGGGCATGCAAATTTGGATTGATCCATCCCGTCCTGTATCACGACGAGCTCCTCTGTATTCAGCCGCGAGCTCGCCCGGCTTTGCCAATATATTGGACCCGGTCCAAATATTGGGACCGCAAATGCGCTTCCAAGAGATGTTGTTGCGCGCATCTTGCGGCGATGTGCCTGCTGTATGACTGAATAAGGCTTTGATGTAGCAAGCATTCAGAGCATACAGCGTGTGAAGTGGAGGCACGAAACTTCATGAAAGGAAAGAGCGACAGCCACACCTGGCATGAGCTTCTAAGCCCTTCAGCAAATTAAATTCAGATTCAGATTCAGATTCAGGTGAGTCCCGTGATGTAAGTCCACGTTCAACTTATCTTCACGTCTTGCACAAAATGTTTACTGCGCACCAGACTTCAACCAGGAGTCCACGCGTCACCAAAATTTAGAGACAACCTTACTTGGAATGGAAACCGAGGCACCCTCCAGAACGTCACAAAAGACGCCGGCGGCTGCACCCCAGCTTGCAGCTTGTACTGCCCCCAGTAATGGACCATCTTGCCAGGAGGCAAGAAGCACTCTTCGCCTTTCGCAGTCCTCTCCGCCAAAGCCGTCACGGTTTTCTTGACCTTAGCCTGGCCAAAGCGCTTGTTCCCGGCCTTTTCCAAGCCAGCACCAGCAGCAGACAGCTGAGGCTGTGTTTGCCTGTTCAGCTCTGTAGTGTAAGGGTCCTCGGCAAGGTCGTACTCGGTATGGCCCCTCAACAGCAAAGGCAGATCATCCTCATCTTGTGTCGAGTCCCGGACGTCCGGCATGGTCTCCGCAACGGACTCGTAGAGCTTCTGCAGGAAGCTTGTAACATCAGCTCGAATTTCCCTCGTTTCACTCTTCAATGAAAACGGCTTGCTGATGTATCGCTTGTCGACAGGGGCGTTGTTCTTCCCAGCCATTACTGCATCGTGCAGTGAAGCGAGCCGCACCTTGGATTATTAGAATTCCGGAAACTGTTGAAAGGCCAAGGCTGGGGGTGGAGATGAGAAATGCAGCATGAAGCCTCAAGCATCAAAACCTACAGTGCAGTTTAACACAGACCTCGGACAGTACGAAAAATATAGTTGTCTAAGGCACCCAGTCCGTAGAGCCTCGTCCGAGCTCTTTTGCAAACACGCCTGTCCAGGAAAAAGAACTTCACGGGCCCCAGCTCGCGGCCATCATCATCATCATGATTACCATGCTCAGTCTTCTTGTAGATGCTGCGGAGGGACTCGAAAACCTGAGACAATCAATAATCATTCAGTCAAATAGCAATGAAGTACGCGAGAATAACCGCGTCGGATTCAAGTCATTATAAAAATTAATGCGGCCGCAGAACGGCCTCATCTTGGTCCAACTTATGCATGGAAGCCCAGTCGGAACGAAACTTCACCAGGCGCTCAAAGTCCTCGCGCTCCTGAAAAGCGGCGAAACACCTGAGGCCACAATGCTGTCGCTTGCGGCAGGGCTGGTGAAGCATCCGCTCCAATCGTTGGACGGAGCCCATTTTGTCACGCCGTTCCTGCAGCGTTGGCCGCCGCTTGGCTTTCTTCTGGGACCTTGCCTTTGGCGCCGGCTGGACGGTCTCTGCATCGCTTGACGTCAACTCCGTCAGAGCACGGTCTGTGCTGCCGGTTTTCTGCCGTTTCAGGGCCGGCTGCAGAACACGATCTCCGCTGCCAGATGCCGCCTCACTGCCGGCTTCAGATTCAACAGTTCCCTGCCTCTTGAGGAGAGGCTGCAGAACACGATCTCCGCTGCCAGATGCCGGCTCGCTGCCGGCTTCAGATTCAACAGTTCTCTGCCTCTTGAGGATAGGCTGAACACGCCTGGAACGCCCAACCGCATGTTTATTTCCGTGTGTCTTGCATTTTCCCAATGTTTGGGAAAGCACGTATAGAAATCGTTGTTGTCAGTGATCACGTATGGAAATAAACGTGTCGCGCGGAAATCCTTGTATGCATGCATGATCTCGAAAGTTCTTGATCGAGCTGGCCGTGGCTTGCCCAGCGATGAGGCCGGGCCGATCTTCGGGTTTTCATGCATATACATGTATGTATGCTATCCTATACATACACGTGTATGCCGTGCCTCTCATTTGTACATATGCATACATGTTATATACATAGACCCACACAGATACACATACATGCATATACATACATACATACATACATACATACATACATACATACATACATATACATCTGTACATATAGAACATGCACACATGCACACATGGATCTATAACGTATATCTGTGTATACGACTTATACACTCGTATTATATATGGGTTATATATATATATATATATATATATATATATTATATATACATATGGAATTGAAGGAGTCTATAATATATAGTATATACTGTAGGAATAAATAAGGATGAAGATGAAGAAGATCGGGCCCGGGTAGATCGTGGTCGCCTGCCAGGGGCTCCCGGGAGCTCTACGCAGGGGTGTCCCCGGCTGGTTTAGGGTTTCCCTGTGTCGCTCTCTCTCTCTCTCTCTCTCTCTCTCTCTCTCTCTCTCTCTCTCTCTCTCTCTCTCTCTCTCTCTCTCTCTGTATCTTTCCCTATGTGTGTGCGATTGTCTGTGCTAGACGTGCATGACATCTCTTTGCAGCTACATGGCTTCTGCGCACAGTGTGCAGAGAGGGATGGGGTTGATTGGAATAGATCGGTCGACTGATACGAAGTATAATCGCAATTGGAGGTTGCAGTGTGTAATTTGGGGATGCACAAGATTCGTTTTCGCTCAGCTATGTCGTCTTCGACTTTGGGCAGCAGCGAGCTGCCAAAGTCTGGCCTCAGTTACGATTGGTTTAAGCTCGAGGGTGTATCAGAACGGGGAGCTGGAGGACGATTGGTGGTCGCACCGGGCGTACTCACACGGCCGGACTTGGACTTCAATTGGAACATAGTAGCAGCGGCAATGGGCTACCTAGGAGCACGCCCTTCGGTGGACACTCTCGAGGATGAAGTCGATCATTTCTTTCAGCGCTGCAGACAGCGGGGAAAGAAACCTGTTTGTCGTAACATGGCTTCAAGGAAGATCAATGATTGTGGGTGTTAGCCATATATATGTGTCTGTGTTGTGCTGAGAACGAGTGATAACCGAGGCAATTTTTGTCGCAACCAAGCCTGGCGAGTTCGGAACTTGATTTCTATGTTCAACAGGATTGTCAAGCTCCCTCACCGCCCACAAGAAGAGAACATTCGCAAGATCTACGTGCATTTGGGGATTCCGATTCCGCCTGGTACTTTACCTGCAAAAAAGAGTAAATCATGTTGAGTGGTTTTAGTCGATGTTCCTACAATTCCCTACCGCCACTACACCCAGGACGGCAGCCGCGATCCAATGAGATCCTTGATGAGTCGGCCGGATGTGAAGAGGTCCGACTTACTTGAGCCGTTCAGTTCGAAAGCATCTTTGATTCAGACTTTGTCGGTGACAGGTTGGCTACGCTGAATGTGTTGAATCGGAAGCAGGGACTGAGGATGAGGAGTGTGACCCAGCGGACTTTGAAGTCGCGCCGTTCCCTCCCCCGCAAGCCTCCCCAGAGAAGCCTGCCGATTTGAAGAAAGCCTCTCCAAGAAGCTTTGCAATGATTTATGTGGTTCGTTAAATTTGCATGAGCTGCAGTGTTAACTTATATAAACTACATTGGTCTATGCATGCCTGCTCCCAGGAAGCTCGCCATCGGCTCCGTCTACGATTGTCACCCCGAAGCACGTGCCAGGCCAGGGTACATCGCCCGAGTCCACGCAGAAGTTGGCACCCCCAAGCAAGCGCGACCTTTTACAACGATTGAATGAAGAGCAGCAGCGCCTATCGCAGTTGCTAGCAGCAAAGCAGCAACGGCAGCAACAGAAGCAGCCTAGCACCCTGTTTGCAGTTCGTGGGATCGAGTTGTGTAGCATGCAATTGGTGTCACGAGTTCGGCTTTGTTTCGTGTCATGCAACATGAGGTAATGTGACGACCCAAGACACGCAAGTATTGGATCAATGTTCGTTGGATGATGCAGCAGCCAATGCCTGCAAAGAGATAGAGGCCAAGGAGCGTGCAGCTCTTGCTGCTCGAGTGTTTGATGACAAGTGCCCGGCGAGATTGGGTCCGAAGCGACTCCTGACTCAAACGGTTGAGTGGGAGCCCAGCAAGATCATCAAGAAAGAACCGGTTATCAAGCAGGAGCCTTCGCAAAAGGCACCGCAGCAGCCTCCGCCCCAGAAGCCTTTGCAAGAGCCGCCCCAGAAGCCTTTGGAAGAGCCGCCCCAGAAGCCTTTGGAAGAGCCGCCCCAGAAGCCTTTGGTAGAGCCACCGCAGAAGCCTTTGGTAGAGCCACCGCAGAAGCCTTTGGTAGAGCCACCGCAGAAGCCTTTGGAAGAGCCGCCGCAGAAGCCTTTGCAAGAGCCGCCCCAGAAGCCTTCGGTAGAGCCACCGCAGAAGCCTTTGGTAGAGCCGCCTGAGAAGCCTTTGGTAGAGCCACCGCAGAAGCCTTTGGAAGAGCCACCGCAGAAGCCTTTGGAAGAGCCACGGCAGAAGCCTTGGATGGAGCCACCGCAGAAGCCTTTGGGAGAGCCACAGCAGAAGCCTTTGGGAAAGCCACCAGCCAAGCCTTCAGTAGAGCTTCGTGTGCCGATAAAGAAAGAGCCTCTAGATCATCCAATCAAGATGGAGCCTGGTGTCAAGCGAGAGGCTGAGGCAGAAGATGCGGTTCGTTGTCCAGGGTTTGCTGCTGCAGTGGAGTCTGAAGGTGGCTCCGATGTCAAAGGAGTGGAGTCCCAAGCCCCGGATGCTGTTCAGGGCAGCGATAATGGAGGTGATCATCGTTGCACTGACGAGCGAGATGATGGAAGAGAGATGGAAAGACCTGCCCTCCTAAGCACAGCTGGTGTTGTGTCACCAGGTGACCAGAAAGCGGCAGCCAAGAAGAAGAAGGGCAAAAAAAAGGAGGCAGATGACGAGACAGCCGAGACCAGCAAAGCCAAGACACCGCCCAAGAAAGCTACAAAGGATCCAGCCGAGCCGAAGAGGCGACCAGGCCGCCCCAGAAAAAGCGAAACCGAGCCCAAAGCCAAGGCCAAAGCTGAGACCCCGAAGAAGAACACAGGCAACAAGCGCAAGACACCGGAAGTCGAGAACAGCCAAGACACGAAGTTTTACTCACCTGAGGCGAAATCCGGCAAAAAAAGCACCCAAAGCAAAAGCGAAAGCGAAAGCGAAAGCAAAGGCGGCCAGCGCGAAGACTCGTGCGGCAAAGGATCGTGCAGCAAAGGCGGCCCCTAGCCCACCCAAGCCTCATGCAGTTCGCAAGCGTGGGAAAAAGAATGAGGTTCCCCAGGATGGTGCTATGAAGAGCCGAAAGAGTTGTGCCTATCACAAAGCAAAGACACTTGCTTTGAAGCAGGGACTTTCGAAAGAGGAAGCAATCGCTCTGGCAAAGAAGGTCACTTGGTTTAGTTTAGAGAGAGAGAGAGAGAGAGAGAGAGAGAGAGAGAGAGAGAGAGAGAGAGAGAGAGAGAGAGAGTGTGAATGAGAGAGATAGGGAACATGAGTGAGAGAGATCGATCTAGGTGACCCCTACTGTTCTTCTTTTCTCCCTCTCTCTCTCTCGAGCGAGTGTGGCTGTGTGCTAGGCATGCATGATTGTGTGAGCTTCTTTATGGCTACTATCACTGCACCTTGTGTGCTTATGTGATTGCAATCCAAGGCATATGCTGAGCAGGAGTGAATCTGACTTGCACTAGTGGAAGCTGGTTGCGCTTTTGAAGATGTACCGCTGACTTATGCCATGCGGTAGATTTCCTACATTTTGGGAGTGCTGCTAGCTGGGGGTAATGCTGGCTGCCAACCCGAATGAAGGCAGAAGCCTCAGTGATCGAGCCAAAACCGTCACGACGGCTCAGTGCGATCGGTGCAAAATCTCCGTATCTCTACATGCATGGACCAATGGAGTGCTGTGCAGCGCTTGGGGCACCCTCCCAAATTAGATTAATTATCACGATCCCACTACCCTATCCTTGCCAGGTCTGTCATGGGCTGTGGTGGGCAAGCTTCCTGTGCCCTGTGGCGACAAGGACTGGCATCCTGAATCGAGAACCAGAAAACCCGTCATATAATACCAGTAGATCCCCTCCAAAGCCCATATAAACCACAAGTTAAAAACTACAATATTTTTGCTCACTATGCATTCTGGGCAGGATCTCTGGACCGTGGACTACCGGGCCATTATGTTCCTCAGCCTGAGCATTGCCCTGTCAAGGCCCATCCTACCTGTACCCCCAATAATCTCTGGGCCTCTGATTGATCGTCAGGTAGAAGTGGCTGCCGTTGCGGGGAGCTTCGCCGCGCAGGCCTGTCAGTGGGGAGTACATGTATACTTGCTACAGTCCCAGAATAAAAGATTTCTAGAGAGTCGTCTTGTCGATCTAGCACTGCCAGCATAGTATACTTTTGAAGAATTATATACTGCCCTCCGCCCTCCGAACTGCGACAGGTGATCAATGGCTGTGGCTCGCCGTGCTGAGGCGCAAGGCTCTGCCCGACCCTTTCTCATGTGCTTCAGCATTCACTCTGCAAGCCATGTGTGAGATGTGCTATGTCGGCAGTGTTGTATAGTGGCTTCAGAGTGCTGCCATGACATCAAATCCTCTACATGCATATGAACACTATGGAAGCCCTACAAAGCCCTAAAAGCCTTAAGACCCTATATAAACCCTTCTAAATCCTCGAAACCCCTAAGCCCTAAACCCTTCAACCCCTAACACCCCTAAACCCCCTAAACCCCCAATTTCGCCTGCAGCCATCCATATAACAACTGCATACCACAAGACCAAAGTCTGTTCTGGCCATGGACTGTGGCAACCTGCCAGATTCCTCTTTGCTTGTGCGGCTAATACATGTTGGAGCTCCGAAGGCTTCTTTGATGATGTTTGATCTATCCCATGTATGTTCATCAGGAATGCTATTGATAACCAGCTTAGCCATATCCACCCTACACCTATATAAGCCCCAACCTCCCTCAACTGGTACTTGCCCAGGTACTCATAGCTGTGATGCTGCTGCTACTCTGGTCGACGAACCTACCACGGGCCAAAGCCTTTGATTTTCTGGACCTGTTTTCCGGGGTGGGCAATGCCAGCAAGCTTTGGAGCCTACGCGCATACTTGAAACTATCGTTTCGGGTCTGTTCCCAAAGCTCCATACTGCAGTAGGGTTTCGGGCATATACGGTTCAGGAGTGTTCCCTACCTGCTACCCAGGAAATCCATGGGAAAGAGAGTCGCAACCATCGAGATTAGTCGGAGTGCCTCCATGGATTTTCTCTCCGATGCCGGTTTTGCGTAGCTTGGTCAAACCTTGGTAGGGATGCTCTGGCGGCTTGTAGAGTCATAGTCTGAGGCTTGTGTTATGGTGCATTACCTGCGAGAAGAAGATGGCTGTGAACCTGATGGGGCCGGTGTGTTCCTCCTGGGGTGTGCCGAATAGAGGAACAAGTATGAGATCCTTCATCAATGCGCAGGGTCAGGAAGGCTTCGCAAGTGTGTCGTCAGCCAATAAGATGATCAGCCGGACGCTAGCTACAAGTATATGTGTGTGTGTGTGCGTGTGCATCGTACTTGCATCATGGGCACAATGTGCTTGAATGCTCAACTAAGGGTCGTTCTTGCAATATTAGTGATGACGGCTATGCACACCATATGGGTATTGGAACACCCGTTCTGTTCGCTCATCCAGAAGCACCATCGCTTTGAATGGCTCTGCAATTCAGTACTTTATGCAGCTTGGTTATATCTAGCATTACCCAAAAGTATGCAAACCACTTCGACCCAACTAAGGTATACGGCCAAGCCTTCTGGCTGATGCATTGGGGTAGCTCCTCTCCAAAGCGGACGAAGATCTTTTCCAACTCACCCAATGTCAAGACCCTGGACCGTGGTGTGCTCAAGAAAAACCTCAAAAAATCAAGGAACAAAATCCGCACTACTCGATCTTTAGCTGCACACATAGTTGGGGTTTGTGAGGATGACATAGGATAACCTCTCCCCTCTCTGCCAAAGGACGGTGGAAGGACTCCGAGGGTGTCGAGAAGTTCGCCGGAACGAGCAGCCTGAAGGATACCGGGTTGCCAGGCATGCATTGTTGAGTTGCATTTTAAAATTTAACCTATCTACAACCCCATATGTCCTACAAGCCCTGAATCCCTAGCTATCCCTACAAACCCGAAAAGCCCTCTATAACTCAGTGGGCAACGCTGGGGTCCAGACTTTATGCAGTTTCGGGGTACCTTTGCGGTGGTCTGAGGGAGTCAATAGTTGTGGCTACTGGTCTATAAAATACTATACATGTACAACATGTACTATAGTACTTTGAATCAACTGCTATATACTTCTCCTATTCCTGCTGGTGTTGCCGCTACGAAGCTACTTTAACTCCTCGATAGCTCCAGCTGTTCTGCGCAAAGAGGATAGTACTGGAAGCCCGTAATACCCCAAGCCTACTAGTTCTATAGAATTCACCAGTGCCAAGCTTGGTAGGCGGTGGCTTCTGGGTCCGTGGTTTCGCCTTATAACCACACGGGTGTCTTCCCACCATTGATTGCTGTAGGACTTCGGTCGCGTCCGGGTTCAGTGGCTCCGACGATCGCCTGGTCGACCGGGGTCGTGCCGCGTTGAACGCCCTGTACTCTGTGCAGTCATTAAACTCCTTCACCGCTTCGATGTGCTTGTGTCGTTTCGACTGACTCCACCAGACTCCAGGCCAGTTCTGAAATAGTGGCGCAATCCGTTGAAACCTAGCTAGTCTTAGTCACTTAGTCCCCATATGAACCCTGCAAATCCCTATCAAGCCCATGTGCATTGTGTGCAAACCACATATTCTCATAACAGGCTTGGCTTATGGCTCTAGGCCGCACCAAAACAACTCCGTGAAATCCTCCAGGACATGCCATAACCCTGCTGATTCCGGTAGCATCGGTCATCCTGGTTAATAATGGGCTTGGGTTTGAGTTAGCCGAAACACCAGCAAGCCCATGAAACCCTACAAAGAACAAGCACCCCAAAACCTTAGTTTCTTCCACCACACGTACATAGCCCTAGATGCCCTAGATGCAGCAAGCCCCAGAAGCCCTGAGCCCTGAACTCTGATGATATATATGTATACAATATCCATATAGATCTATTTAAATATGTATATCGGCAATAGCCAGAACCCTAGCTATTTAGTATATATATATATATATATATATACACATACATTCCCTAGTTATAAACCACCCTCTCGGAATCCTTAATTTGATGAAGCCCCAGACTCCCTGATCTCCTAAGTCCCCCTAAGCCATTTGCTGAGGGTGTATCCCATGGAGTTTGTCAAGCAAATCTACGAGGCTTTCGCTACGGACCAGACGCCTGACTCCTCGGCTGCCTTGGCTCCTCTACGCAACAAGAACACTGCCAATCCCGACTTACCGGATGTGGAATTGTTCAAAGCCCTACCAATGAAGGATTTATGGGAAGATGCACAGCTGCCGTCAGTGTACTTCTACTTGAGACGAAACAAGTACCTCGTGATACCTCCTTCTTGGGAAGATACAATCGAGTGCTTTGATACAGAACTGGATGCCAAGGTGTCTTGGGCTATTATTCCATAATCTTACAATTGTCTCGTATGGTGCCGGGTTCTTATCACAACTAGACTGGAAGCACAAAGGTGAACTGCTACCGGGACCTGAGGGAGGAGTACAATTCTCTACTGGGCTGACAAGCAGTTGTGCAACAGGGCTCCAGCCACTGGTCTGTGTTCGTAGATGCAGACTGAGCTCGGCAGCCTGCAGGAAAGAGGGAAGCCGGGCATTCTTTTCAGTTGTTCCATGAGCAGGGAAAGCTTCACGCACGCTTTTTGTTTGCACGCGCGCTTTTTGTTTGGGGCAGGTGCCGGTCCGGAAAGTTAGGGCGCAACTCTCGCGCAATTTCCCGCAACTCGCGCGCAATTCCCCGCAACTCTCGCGCAATCTCAATTTCCGTGTGTGGGCCGTTTTGGCACGCGCGCTTTTAGGGTTCCACGCGCGCTTTTTACTTTCGTGTGCTCTTGTCTGAGGTGCTAGCTGGACCCATGCAATCCATACTTAACAGCCTGGGGGTAAAGGGAGGTTTGTGGGGAAATGACAGCACGATCGCCTTGGGCCGGGGAGGGCAAGCATCGAGCATCAGCAGGGTCGGGGTGGGCTCCGGAGTTATGGTGCGAGCTGTTCTGTGCATGTGCTGTGCATGTCTAGACATGAGCCTCTGTGTGTGCCTGCGTGATCTCGATTCTGTGAATCAATCCATGCTCTCATCGCATGCTATTTACAGTGCGATTTTGTAGCATGGCCTCCTCGGCCTCTTTGGGCACCCTGACTGACGGGGTACTGATGGTAGCCCGGTCGTGGACCAATATGTCGGAGATCCCCGAACACGAGCTTGATGAGCAGATCAGAGTTCTTTAGTTGAATTTAGTCGTTTGCTGATATTGATGCATGTCTCCACTTCCATCTGACTTGCTTTCCTTCGACCTCAGAATGCAACCGCAAACCTGGCTGCTCTTCAGAAGCAGCTGATTGACGAGCCCGGGCCGATCCCGGATCTTCAGCCAGGTGTGTAGTTTTTATAAATGTTTGCATAGCATATATAGGGCCTCTAGGGTTCTGTATATGGTGTGTATTTAGATACTGCATATGTTTCTTGGTGGCAGGCGCCCCTTCCGTTGCTACTTCTTCCGGTCAGTTTGCCCCGGGGAATGCCACGACCGCTTTGCCGAGATCTCATACTACACGTATGCTGCAGCAATCCTCGAAATACGATCAGCCGGATGGATGTGAGTCCACGCAGCTTTCCCCGACCGCTCGCAAGCCCGGATGTGAGGCCACACAGGTTTCCTCGACCCCTCGCAAGCCCCTCAACTCCAAGGAGATGACTGGTTCTATCGATATTGAGGACAGCCCGGTCATGCCAAACTCCGAGCCGAAGCGCACACCCCCAAGCACCGGCCCATCTTCCCGCCCTGACGTTCGGAAGCAGCTGTTTGGTTCCAGTCGACGACCAACCCCACAGAAGAAGCTAGCTGCACCCAAGCCCGAAGGCTACTGGAAGCTACTTGTCAAAAATCGTAGCAGCATATAGTATGCATGATTGTAGTTTCTATGCAGAAGCCATCGATAGAGCCGACGGAACTGAGGGTTCGTCGGCATTTCATGCCCAATGCGAAGGGCGAGGTCAAGTGCACACCGAACGTGCTAGAGCTCGGAAAGACCTCTGACGGACGAGCCATTGCTTAAAGTGTGCACTAGCTACTTCCTATGTCACCCACATGAGTCTACTTGGACCTAGAGCGTGACACATCGCAAGGTGAGCAGCTTCGTAAGCTCCTGCTGGACCACGGTACTTTCGACAAGATCGAGGGAGTGCTGGAGAAGTGGCACGTGCAGAAAAAGAAGTCGGCAGAGACAGGTGGGACAGTGACGAAGCACTGGCTCATGGAAGTGAGGAAGTACACCCAGCTCCCCTCCTGCACTAGAGTATTACGTGTATACAATGTACAACGGTTCTAGCAAGCACCCCGGCACGCTGCCTTCGATGTCGTTCATGTGCACCAGGACAATGGCCGACAATTCCTTCGAATGGGCCAGGCGGAATGGGCGCTGCTTCAAGTCCGAGATCCATGGTGAAGAGGAAGCGGACATTCCGCTTGACTGGACATGGACGAACTCGACAGAGTCAGGACAAAGGACTGCATGGCTTCTCCAGCAACTTCAGCATGGACGTGCCTAGCCATGCAAGTCAAAGACGTTCCCAATTCCACCACGACTATCTCTTTGCCCCTCACTTCCTCTCTGTCTCTCTCCCTCTCTCTCTCCCTCTCTCTCTCTCTCTCTCTCTCTCTCTCGAAAGGGGAAGGAGCGTATTCAAACAGCACCCTTCTCTCTCTCTCTCTCTCTCTCTCTCTCTCTCTCTCGCTCTCTCTCTCTCTCTCTGGCTCTGTCTCTCTGTCTCTCTCTCTCTCTCTCTGGCTCTGTCTCTCTCTGTCTCTCTTCCCTTCTTCAGTGTGGATATGATCTGCCCAGGACCCGGACTGCGCACTGCTCGACGCGAAGAACGAAGACCTGGGCAAGCCGACGGCAGGACGCAGTGCAGAGCCGGCTAGTGACGCCGTGGTCACTGCTCAAGCTGGGGCTTCGTTTAAGACTCTCGACAGCCAGAGCTCTCAATGATTTGTGACTACTCAAAACAACCTAGCCGAGGATGTGCTTCCCCAGCCTGCAGCAGAACGCCTCCCCGCTTGGGCTTCTCTCCTCCTACATCTGTGTGCTGGGCAAGAAGATTGACTTGGCCGAGTCGGTGAAGGAGCTTGCTCATGTCTAGATTCTAGATGATACGGGCTTGTGCATGGGTTAATCAAACTTTGGGTTTGTATGCCGATCCCCTGTAAACCCTATATACCCTAACCTATATGTTATATAAGCCTAACCTATATAAACCCGGTCGTTAGAGGGGTCGACCGCTGCATCACCCAAGTGGGGCAAGGCTTTTGCATGGGTCTGAGACATCCCTGGCTTTTTGAGAATCTGAAAGGT
This sequence comes from Symbiodinium sp. CCMP2592, assembly GCA_905221615.1. Lineage (NCBI taxonomy): Eukaryota > Dinophyceae > Suessiales > Symbiodiniaceae > Symbiodinium > Symbiodinium sp. CCMP2592. Next base: position 33,743 of record CAJNDT010006021.1, on the reverse strand, counting down.
ATGGGGCCGGGGATATGGGGCCCGATGAGTCTTTGGCTTCGGGGCTTGCAAGTGGCTCGTGTCTGTCATGATATGATTGTGTGTGGGTTTGGAAAGTTTTGGGGGTTGTGGGAAACCACCACAAACCTATCAAGTCCCATGCAGTACCTGCACCATAACAAAACCGAACTTCAAACCCTCTACGACCCTCTAGGACCCTGTAGCTTACACGAATCCAGAAACCCAAACAGCTTCACTCCTAATATATAGCCCGGAACTTCCGTCCCCACAAAGCCTCGAAAAACCCTTGAATGACATAGAATAATAGAGCATAGACATTTCCTGATCCACTCGAATCCCTTCCGAACGTATATATATATATATATATATATTGTATTAATATATTATATACGTTCGGAAGGGATTCGAGTGGATCAGGAAATGTCTATGCACAGATAGGCCACCATATATGCGCAGGGTACCTAGCTATAGATAGCTAACCTTTAACCACCCCAAACTTCCCTTAACCATATAACCCTGTATAGCTTAAGTAGGGCTGCAAGTATATTCTGATAGCTTATCTATCAACCGTGATGAGTACACAGTCTAGCCAGGAGAAGATGTCGGGCAAGGGAGTGGCGAAAGCAACTGAGCAGCTTCTCAAAAACTACACGGCTGGTGTGCTTCTCTAGATGCATAATGTGACCTCGGGTGATGCCCCTCCTAGCCTAGGCTGAGCAAGAATTTGACCTCCTGCTTGGTGGAGATGAACGAGTGCTACAAGAAGTTGACCGAGGTGCAGGCCGATGCTGCAACCACCGACAATGAGGCCAATATTGCCAGGCAAGGCAGTTAGTGCTTGAGTTTGCGAAGGTTTAGTTCATATGTGCATGATGTTTGGAAACCTGAGAGTCCTAGGCTGAAGAAGGAATCCCTGGGAATTTACATCCGGTGCACCAAAGCCGACCTTGCTCTCAACAATTATGTTGTGCGATCGAGGAACTTTTGCTGCAATCTATATATACTCCACCTAGAGAAGTTTGTGCTGCCGCCAGGCTTGCTCTGCCCTAGACGAATTCATGTAGCTTTGTATACAAGCCACAATTTGCCAGCCCTCCTTAATATTATAACCCCGTAGATTTTTTTGACGTCGCAATAACCCATGCAAAACCAAACTTTGCAAGTGCCTAACCTAGACATAATCCCCGCAACCCCTTGCTATCTCAGGAGTGTGGGGGGCAAGTCTGGTGCTGGCAGCACCCCTGCAAAGCCGAAGTCCAAAGCCCGGCCGAAGAGTGGGGCTAAGGCCAAAGCGGGCCCGAAAGCTGCAGCAGCAAAGGCTCCTGCGCAGAAGCGCCGGAGGACTAGTTGAGTGGCACGACCATCCAGAACTGGAATGATCGAGCAATGACGGTGTATCTGATTTGCATTGGAGATCATGATCAAATTTGTCAGTTGCACGTGCAGCACATGCAGTTTTTACCGCATGGGCCAATCCTGTGAAAGGAGTGTGAGCTGCAGTCTGAAAACGTTCAACATGTAGTCGCTCCAATCTGTGTGCTGTTGGCTGTGTTGCATTTCATGACAAGACTTCGTGGCTTCGACAAACGTACGACTCATTGCAGATGCTCGGCCTACCCTTTCGCAGGTCTTGATGTGGAGTGCTTTGACATAAGTGGGGCCCTCAATTAAGCCGAATATGGTACTCCCTAAAGAAACCCCCACTGTCCAGGTCCTGATGACCCGGATGACAACCAGGACGACGGTTTCCTCGATGAGCTCCTGATGGGGCTATCTTCCGGGGTCACGCGCCATACTTCTGTACCCTAACCCAGGAGTGTTGTGACGTGGGCTATAGAATCGTTGGGGATTTAATTAAGTAACTAACATTGATCAATAGGCCTATACGTGCTCTATAGCGATGGTTTCATTCATGTTCCTATACAGCTTAGAAAGAGCTAGAACCCGATCATCCCATAACCTATAATCCGCGAGGCTCTTGGCTGCTTAGATGGACATCCGTATTGAAAGAACCTCCGAGATTCCCGGGCCCCTCTAGCCAGGTTTAGGGTTTAGGGTTTATAGGGTTTAGGGTTTAGGGTTTATAAATAGGGTTTAGGGCTTATAGGGTTTAGGGGGATCTTGAAAGCCTCAACCGGTACGATGGAGTTTGCCAAAAGTATATGGCTTAGTAAGTCTGTTGCAGATGCTCCCCAATCCATGCGAGTGAGGCTGACTCCGCGGCCCGCACGTGTCGTTTAGCCAAGAAAGCCCATGGGAAGTTGGAACGACGAGGCTTGCTCATGTTGTTGTTACTTTCAGTAAATTCATATACATTTCCTAGTTTCCTTCCAACTCCCTCGCATTGCAGGGCTACGCGATCCGACTTTGCAAAGGTTGGGCAAATGTGCAAGTGCTGATGATAGCAACACCTGCCGAAACCTCCACCGCCTGCTCTCCAAGCCCAACTTCACACTTCCCATTCAGATCTCAAATGCAATGATCAAGATCCGTCATACCCGAACACGGAAGCTGAAGAACATACAATGGCCCACCCTGAAACTTTCAAGTTGGGCACGCTTCGCTTTGGAACAAGGCGGACAAATGCTGCTCGGCTGTCTTTGCACGCTTTGACGATTTTGCATCCTGCCGAATCCTAATCATGCAAGCTTGCAAGGCCCAGTGCTGCCCGAGAGACCCCAATCACCCTAGTCTTAAAACATCATCCGATGACTTCTAAATGGTCTCACAAGCATATTAGCTAAGTATATAATTATATAAATTATTTTGGAATTGGGTGCTCATATAAGAGAAAACAACCCAGGCTATTGCAGGGACATCATATATCCCAAGTTCATTCGTGGCAGCGGGACCTTCAAGAGTTTTGGGACTTGTACGAGTGTGTAGACCCCTCGCATCCCATATTTACAGAAAGCCTGGACCGCAAGTGCACACTGCCGTACTTCCTTCACGGCGATGAAGGACGTGGTCGGACGAAGATGCCTGTCATGGTTTTGAGCTTTCAGGGCTTGTTCTCGCATTTCGGCAAGCATAAGTTGAATGAAAGTGGGTCACTTGTCCACAATGGTAGCAAACTGTTTTTTGTGGTTTGTATAGAATACTAACCTATATGGGGTAGTGTAGATCAGATTAGTACCTATATATACTTGTTGAAAGGCACAGCTTTTGTTCGCGCCTACTGTACACGGCGATACCTGCTCGTTGCTACCATGGTGACAAAACAATCTACAACTTGCTGCAGCACCTGGCAGATGATTGTAGTTCTCTCTTCTGGAATGGTTTGGATGTGCCTTTTATGTCAAGTGATTAATTTCTCAAATGAGCTAGTGGTTTTGCGGATAGATATGGCTCGAAACCGTAATTATAAACTTAGCCTTCTGTTGAGGTTGAACATGACGGGCAGAAATACCACTTCCGCATGGCATGGCTCGGGTGCAAGGGAGACTGGGTGTGGCTTCGAAAGGCTTTCAATCTGCTTACCGGATTTTCCTCTACCAGGATTTGCCACATGTGTGAGCAGGAGGTCGGGCGCCAAACAACATGTTACGTACTGGTTAGGTAGGGTTATATAATTAGAGAATTGGTTGGGTATGGCAGGATTGGTACAATTGTACAGCTGCATCTGATATTCGTTCTTGGACAAGGGATGACCCAGCTGATGAGCCCTGGAAAGATGACTTCGTCAGCCCGTTACGATCAATACCTGGAGCAGACAATCCGTGGCGACTCCGCACGGACCCGGCTCACACATTCGCTATCCAGGGACTGGGTTCCGGAATGGCTTCGTCTGCTATCGTGTTGTTGTCGCAACTCAAGATTTGTCCAGGGCGGTCCACACAGGACAGACTGAATTGGCTATACGACTCCTTTATTGCATGGTGTAGAAGAAGCCACAAATCTACGAGCCTCGACCAGTTCACGTTGCTGAAATTCAAGATGAAGACGTCCTCCGCCTGAGTTGGATAGGAATTGGGGGCTCTCATATCATTCAACGGGTTTAGGGGTTTGGTTGCCAGAGCTTGCAAGGCTAGGATGGACTATTAACTCATCGATCCGATCAATCTATGTAAGTTCTGTTAGTAGATATACACGGTTATGTCATCCGGTATATGGGAGCTCAGGCTGCAGAACTACCCCAAAGGTGCTGGGAAAGGCTCAGACACGATATTGCTTTGTGAATGGTTGGAGGACCTGCTATGTGAAACAGGAGGATCCATGAGGGTTGATTCTCGATCGATGCATTAAAATATTTGGTAAGTTTTATATAGTTAGCAATCCTTTGAAACCGCCTAGATCGAGAACCGACTCTCAAAAAGCCTACAGCTTAGTACGCCAGTACAGCTCCAGCTTTATTTAGTGTCGACTTGTACAGCATATATACTTAATTTATGTCATAGTGGATCGGCTAAAGGCTGCGCGAGACAGAGAGCTTTACAACCTCCTCCAGTGGACCTTCGTGCATACAAATGCCTACTTCAAAGGGTTATATGACCATGCTATGTGGATCCCTGCTTCAGCCGCTGCAAAGATTGCCGAGCACGGATGGTGCATGTGTGCACTTCCGCCTTATGCAGTATAATCTTCTAGATTCATGTACAACACCAATCCTGTAGCCGAACTGAGTCATTGAAACTTCTTGAACTTAGGAAGGAGCCGGTGCTCTGGCATTCCACACATCCCAACGAAAGTGGGCTTTGTTCAAGGTACGACCTAAAGTCCACATGATGCTGCACATAGTGCTCCTGCCTCGTTTTCCATTGTTTTCTACAGGTCCTCTAATGGTCACAGGTGTTATGAAGAAGTCAAGTGCATACATAACAGGCGTGATCTGGATCTGCAAGTGCAGAGTGGCAATGAGCTGGTGTGGAATACGCGCTGAAGCTTCTGCTGTATTTACTTTACACCCATAAGGATGCTTGTGTTGCTTTGTTTAAGTATGGCCCCTGTAGCAAGTCTGACACACACTACATCGAGAAGCCCGAAGAACATAGAAGGTATGAACTGCTGGCAAGACGAGGACTTCATCGGCAAAGTGTCGCGCATATCTCGTCGCTGCTCAAATGCTACATGCGCAATCCGCACCATTAGGCTATCGCTATTGCTGTATCAACGGCAATGGACCCGGGAGTTCGGCTGATGCTAAGTGCCCGGCATAAAAAATCGTCGGGAGCTTGTGCGGGTGCACGATCGGCAGCAGGTAGAGCTTCGAATAGCTAGCAATAGTATGATCAAGTCATTCCAGAAGGTTATTATAATGTTCGTTGATGATCCCTTAGTTTTCGCACGACGATCAGCAGCATGATCCCAGATCTATACTTATCGAAGCCCCCAAAGCATCACGAACGAAAAAAAACATCCCGCATCTTTTCTCCTATCTTGTGGGGTCACGCACGAAAATCCAAGCACGCAGAAATAAACGTATGACCGGGTGGTATAGGCGATCTCCGCTGCCAGATGCCGGCTCGCTGCCGGCTTCAGATTCAACAGTTCTCTGCCTCTTGAGGATAGGGTGCAGAACACGATCTCCGCTGGCAGATGCTGGCTGAGTGCTGGGTCCTGTTCGCTGCCTCTTCGGGACAGGCGGCCGAATCTCATCCTCAGACTCGCTGAGTGTATCCAGACATGCCACACGTGGCATGGTTCAAAGGTGACCCGCCGCAATGTCGGCATGGTTCAAAGGTGACCCGCCGAACAAACAACATTGCACAAAAACTTCATGTCAAACTACTAAGCTGATGAGGATGAGGGCGCTGGTGCTGATTTATTTGATAACTATTCAGCAGTCAGTCTGACGACTAGAGGACCTGTTCTCAAGCCGCATGCCTCAAAGCTTGTACTGCGTGTCAGAGCATCCAGACAGACCTGTTCTCAAGCCGCATGCCTCAAAGCTTGTACTGCATGTCAGAGCATCCAGACAGACCTGTTCTCAAGCCACATGCCTCAAAGCCTGTACTGCATGTCAGAGCATCCAGACAGTTACTCCAGGACACGCGCAGGGGCGCGTTCAAGGCGCGCGCAGGGGCGCGCGCAGGGGCACGTGCAGGGCGCGCGCAGGGGCGTGCGTACGAGTGTGTGCCGCTGTGACGAGGCATGAAAACCAGTGCGCGCAGGGGCGCGCACAGGGCGCGCGCAGGGCGCGCGCAGGGGCGCGCGCAGGGGCGCGCGCCAGGGCGCGTGCGCGCAGGGGCGCGCGCAGGTGCGCGCATGGGCGCGCGCAGGGCGCGCGCAGGGGCGCGCGCAGGGATGCGCAGTGCATACACAGTGGCCCTAAACACAAGTGCTGCAAAACCAGCATCAAATGCTCACACTGCCTTTAGCCACCTGCCAAACATTACGCGAGAAAACGTCCTGGTTCAGTCCAGTGCGGGCCCGATTCTTGAGAGTATCTTCTCGGCACGTGCAATGCAGGCTGATAGGGCGGACTCGTAGATCTCCTGATGCGACGCTTCGGTGTACTCGGTGTTGGATGAACAAGACGCCCAGGCGGCCCACGAGGAGGAGCTGTTTTTATTGCGGGTGCACTTGTTGCTGGGCCTGGCTCTCGGTTTTCATCAGTTGCAGCTCTGCCTTGTCGACGCTCTCCGGTTTCAGCAACTGCTAGGTGGGATTCATCAGTTTGACAAGCAACTTCACGAAACATAGGCCGTTGACTTTGAGCCGACGTCTCAACCGCCTCCTGCTTCTTCTTGTTCTGGTTCGTCTCCTCAGTATCCCGCTTCTTCTTCTGGCTCCACGTGTGCCAATTGGACTTTCCAGATCTACTTTTCTTCTTGGGGGCAGCCTTTGAACGGGGATTGCCTTTCCCATTCTCGGCCGCTGCGGGCCTTTTCATCGGATCAGCACAGGGCCATCACGGACACTATGTTGACGACCTCTTCGCATTAACCGTGAAACTCTTGAAGCCAGGTTTCAGGGTTAAGGTTCAGTAGACAGAGAAGCTTGCTCAATTTAAAGCTTAAGGTTAGCTAAATGATTCAATGAATGAGTCAATGACCGATACCATGAAACTCTTGAACCTGACACCTCTTCAACCCACGCATGTTTAGTAGGGTTAAGGGTCAAGGGATGTTAAGGGTTAGGGCTCGACCGTTGACAGTCATCTCACGCTGGGGGCTAAAGCCAGTCTGTCAAGTTTTAGAAAAGCTTGCTTTGGATGCAACATGCAGCACGTCGTGTGTGTCTGTCGCATGCCGTCTCGGTAGTTACTACATAATCATTCGCGACTGACAGACAGCAACAGCAACAACCACTGCCAAAACAGACGACGAGCGGTTTCTTGCACTCCTCATGCGACCAGCTGAAGCTGCACGGGTCCCGCGTGACAAAGGAAGTTCCGGGGCAGCAGGCCAACGGCAAGGCAAAAACACTCTGTGCTGAAAGACAACTTTACGAACTTTATATCACGAGGAGACCATCATCATCATCATGAACGCTCGAAGGCCTGTGCATGCCAACAATTTCAAACTGAACTTGACATGGCTTCCTACCGCTACCACACATTCATTTGTCCTCCAACTTCAAGTCTGAGTGCGACATGCGGTGCAAAAGCTCCCCACCCTGAGTCTTTCTGCCTGGTGTTCCTCCAAGCCCTCAGACAGCCAGTCGCAGAGCGGGACCTGATTGAGCTCATTGAAGACCGTCTTCAAGAAGCTTCCCAAAGGTCGCAGCTCCAAGGCCTGGTTTCAGGGAGTTGTGGGAGACCGACGAAACCACGTGCTTCGGATGTGGACTGCACGCTTAACATAACAACAACTAACAGTAACAATTACGCAGGGAGAAGAAATCATCACGGAAATCAAAGCCTCAACTTGACTGAGTGACGTCATGTCATGTTCACAGAACATCCGCCATGTCCAACGGAAGACCCTATTTCACATGGCAATGGTTGTGTCTGTATGCCCGTCTGTCTGTCTGGCCCATTCGGAAGTGGCAACCGATGATAACGACGAGCCAAATTCAATGTGAATTGCAGAGTACCTTGCAAGCTCTGGACTCCACGCAGGAAACGTGACTAGAACGTTTCGTTCATGGTGCACGGCGGGTGCTGTTACTACGCACATTGCAGAATCGAGCACAAAGGCCATCAAATGCAATAACTGTTAAATAAAAAAGGAGAAACGGACTGGTAAAGTCCTTTGTACGAACTAGTTGATGACCATGCAAGCCAAGCAAGGACGTGTCATTGACTTTGCGCTTTTTTTATCCCAGTCGGAACCTAATCAATCCCCAACCTGAAAGCCAGTCATGTTGCAATGAATAATCTGTTTTTAAATGAAAACTGTAAGTGCAACTTCTCATGTTCATAACGCGTAACATTAGAAGCGAGCAAATTGTCATCTCAATGCTTTGGTGCAGATCGCAACAAGCCATGCATGACGTGTGGATTGGCCGCTGGATATTATGGCCTGCTGCTCTTGTAGTTGAATCAGACTCCAGCAATTTCAATCAGCACTCCGTCGTCCTTAAACTCATTATTCAGACTGCGGCAAGCCAAACAACACCACTGCCATCGGACATGAAGAGCAGTACGGGCCTTCATTTGCTGTTGTCGTCATTCGTCGTTCTCTCATTGAATGACGTCACCTGGGAACCTCAGGCCTCGAACATTTAGTAGTCGTACTTTAAATGAGGACCCCGTCCGCCGCATCCCTCGGCTAGGAACCTAGACAAATTTATTATAACATCATAAGACTGATTCCTGCACGAATTGCGTCTCCGAATCCGACCCTGGTTTGAATGAGCAGAGTTAAATCCAGTGTATCATGATCTTTCACCAAGTTCCAGACTCTGACATTGCAACACGAGTTTGAATATTCCATAGAATAAGTCAGATTCGTGTTATTGCTACCATTCTCAGACTCTGACATTTGCAACTTCAAGGAATATTCCTGACAATAGTCTTAAATGATTATTTGTTACTACTATTATTATTATTATATGGCTGACTTCTGAAAATTGAATGATGACCACGAGCCTCCTGACCTGTATCGCGCACACGCAAAGCAATGGAATAACGAGCTGACACGTCAACGATGACCGCCTGGATCAGACTGCAATCAATCCCAGAGTAGCATGCTTCCCAGGAAAGGCTGGCAAACACTGATGCTATCATTTTCTGAGACTGACTGACAGATTTTTCACTCTCAGACTTAGTCTTGACTTGTTCATGGTGATAAGAAAACACCATCGAATCATGAAATAAATTGAACAAAACAAACATGTATGCAGCTAAAAGAATATCACGGTTCAAAGTTTCACTGCCAAAACCTGCCGTCCTAGACTGTGACATGCTTCATAACTAGCATGATTGAACCACCTTGCGAGAAACTAAACTTAAGCCCCAATTTATGCCCGCTGTAAACCCCAAACTCTTCAGCCTAAACCCCGAACCCAGCGTAACCCGACTGCCTCGAAGGGCTTCCAGTCGGATTTGCATGCCCAGAAAAAAACACGTCCACGTTTGGCCTCGAACAGGCGAGCACAGCAAGCAGGAGAACAGCCTCGCAGTGGACAGCTACTCGGAATCTGAGACTCCAGCTGGCAGGCCCAGATTATGCATGTGCACAGTGGCCCAATGCAAGACCATCCCGCGCGCAAGACACTCCTGAAGGAAGTTGAATGTGACAGTAGCCACAAAACGATTGCAGGAGCGGAGCCTGGACCATGAAGTGCATGAGCTTCTGGAGGTCTTCGTGCTCGCTGAGGATGGCCATCACATTCTCGAGGAATATAAAACACCTTCCGGAGAAAACAGAATTTCAACTTCAAAACAAAACGTGCAGCATCCGCGGCCTCTCCGGGAGAGAGTCAAAGACGCGGAACACTTCGCGTATCAAAGATGTACGATCATCTTGTAATCCGCGCTGATGGCCGGCTTTACTGACACCCTGGGCCTGCATGCTTTCACGCAGCTCGTGAGACCAACGACTTCGAAGCAGAGGGCAACATGACATAATGTGCAACATTAAAGGCTTAAGGCTTAAGGGTGTCCTGGCATGGGAAGCCACCACCACATCCAACCGCAGAGATGTAGGGTGGACTGGAACCGGTGCGGTAGGCCAGGATGTTCGGGAAAATGCAGCCTTTGTGCAAAAGGCCGTCAGCCATGCGCGCTTCGAGAACGCCTCGGCAATAGGCGTCCTTTTCCACCTTAGAGCCGCTGGGTATAGTGGCTTTTGGTTCAGATTCCAGGAGACTGTCGCAGTGTCACTGAGTACACGACATATTCCACAGCATAGACATACCTCATCAACGGCAGCCGCCACGTGGATTCACAATGAGACTGCAAACCCGACCCGTGCAATGTGCATCGCTCGGCATTTTGAAGCCCGACTTGGGCTAGCTAGTCAGTCGGAAGCCACCATCAACTTTCTGCTTTTGCCACCTGATGCCTGGACAGACTGTCAAGTCTGAACAGCGCAAGTGAAGTTTCCAAAAGTCTGACACTGAGTCTGCGGCTGTGCTGTGGCAATCTCCATCCGTCAGCCTGAAAGTCGGGTATGCGGGAACCCGGTTTATCGTTCAATGGAGTAAGACCGACTAATTATATACTAGGCCGGCTCCCGTCCGATTTTTTCTGCATGCCACCGGTCGGACGTTCATGGAGACCCGGCTGCACTTGGCATTGCTGGTGCGAGGCTTGAAAGCTACTGACTCTACATGACTCTAGAGTATAACCGATTTCCCTCCACCTGCACATGCGAGGAGCCAGCAGCCACAGTGCTGGAACAGAAGGTGCAACGCGGCGAACAGAGATCGATCCGTGTGTTTCATGTACCAGTCCAGTGCCTTATGACTGTCCCAGATCCGCCTGCTGCAGCATCAAGCTTGTTTAGCTACCCATCCGATTCACTGCAGTCTGCGGTGAGCTCATTGTATCTTGAAAGGATCTCCTCTTTTGTCGGCTCCTCTTTTGTCGGGGACGGTGTCTCTTCAGAGTCCGAAGAAGTCACATAGCAGCTCACCTTGATTGCTGGACTGGATAGAAAGCCCTGTAGAACCATTAAACCCAAGTATAATTCCATAATTAAGTTTAATTATTATACGTTAAAACCAAACTCATCCGGGGCACAATCTTCGGCTTCGCTTTTGGAAGCCCGCTGATCAGATGCATCTGTCGTTTCAGGTGCCCAGGCAGCTGCGGTGCCGTCGAGACTGCATGTCCACCCGCCGGCGCCGTTGAGACTGCATCTGCAGCCGAACCCGCCGGCGCCTTCGAGACTGCCTGTCCACCCGCCGGCTTGGTCGAGACTGCATCTGCAGCCGAACCCGCCAACGCCTTCGAGACTGCATGTCCACCCGCCGGCTTGGTCGAGACTGCATGTGCAGCCGAACCCGCCGGCGCCGTCGAGACTGCATGTGCAGCCGAAGGTGGCCATGTGGGGCGGCGCATGGGCGCGGCAGCTTCCGATTCATGCCCCCTATGAGCCATGGATGGCCCTCTAAGCGACAAGTGGGGCTGGCGACCAAAGTGCTGAGCCACACGGCATTGGGGAGCTCGAGTGTGGGAGCCGCTCGACATTAGATTAAAGATTAGTTGGGTTAGTGCATATATATATTGTACTACTACTACTGCTGCTAGTACTACACTACTGGTACTACTACTACTACTACTACTACTACTACTACTACTACTACTACTACTACTACTACTACTACTACTACTACTGCGTGGGGGATTGATCTCGACTTGGTTGCTGCTCTCCCCACCAGAGCTGTAATGAATGTAGGTGTGGCTGGCTAGCACTCTCCACAGACTGGACCCTGTCTCTCCCTCTACTTCCACACGTGCGATCCTATGCAGGCAGAACCGGCGGCCGTTCCTTTTGCACTCACTGCCGGCGGCGGTTCGTCTGTGCAACGGGATAGCTCTGATTGCTCAGGATAGAAGACACATATAGCACTTAGCTATGGGCATTGACTTGAGCCAAACGTTGCGTTGGCGGTCACATAGAAAGGTAAAGATGAGGGATGCGTAGCATGCCCCCTAGAGTCGAGGGACGCGTAGCGTGCCCCCTTCTCTTGCACTTTACACGGTCTTGCTCACAGCTCTTATAGTGACACCTTAGAACTTGACAAGGCATCGCAGTCCGTTCGCACCCCCCATGAGTTGCGTCTCCGACGCTGCTCACCCGGAAGATGGCACGATAGGACAACAGAAAATGTTCCGCCGCAACGTTGACATTGAAAATCAGAGCTTTGCATCCCAATTAGAAACGTTGTGACACTCATCTACGTCAGTAACGATCCCCTGAAATGGCAAACGAATCAGGCGTCACCGAAGAAAGAAGCATTCGCGATGGCATTCCATGGGCGAAGCTCAGAGGTCACGAACTGATAGGCGAGGAAGACCAAGCGTTGATTCACCGCCATCTTCGCGTGGTCGCAGGATCGCGGTCCCAGGGCCGGAGGTTTTCCTCTGGATACTGTTCCCGATGCTTTCCCTTGTCCTTGCCTTTGTTTCGGCCTTTGCCGGCGGTGTAGTCGTAGTAGGAGTTGGAGTTCCAACCTCCATGTTGCTCACCTCCGGTTCTCCCACGCCCTTTTGAAGGTCCCTTGGACGAAGAAGCGCTTTCACGTTCCTCCGTAGTGACAGGCGTGTCCAGGATGGATGTACCACCTGGAGGAAGATAGTCAGCGGCCGAAATGTGGTGTAGGGCTTCAGTACGCTTGGTCGTCGGGTTTTGCTGTCTCTCAGCCTTGGATCTGTTCAATCTGTCCATGAAATGCGCAGGCATTTGCACACTGTGGTCCACCAGCAAGCCGATGGTCTGGACTGACTGATCAGAATGAGTCAGCAGAATACCGACGGGGTCGATGTACAAGAAGTCCACTGGTCCAGTTGGCGTTGGTCGTAGCACTGAGAATTGTTGGTGTCCCGTCACCATTGGAATCACCTCGCACAGGACGTTCAGGCAACAAAAGTGCATAGCCTTCACATCTTCATCCCTTTCGCTCTTCAAGTAAGTAGTAGGGTTGAAGTTGTCCCTGCCAATTCCCATCATGTTGGCTCCCCGTGTAAGTAAAGAAAGCATCTGGTTCGTCCGGAAGCGCTTCAAGGTGTAAGTCCCGTTGGGATCATACTGTTTGAGGTTCTCAGGTTCCTTGGCAAAGCGAATGATCTCCTCATCAGTCACATCCTTGCTCACACCCGTTTCCCTATCCACTGCCGCCAAAGATCCCCACTTTCCAAGCACATCATAGCGTTGGCCAAGTGCGAAACTTTCCCTCATCTGAAACAACGGCATAGTCGCCCACTTTGCGAATCCTGACCAAGCCTTGTAGATGGATCTGCATACCACGTATGCCATGTACGAAAGAGCGGTCATGTTCGCGTCAATGCAATGGGCATTTCGCTTTCCAGAATAGTAGGATGGCTGCATGGCGGTACGTGCAAGTTGTAGCTCAGGATCGATGTTCAAAGACTGGCCGGTAACGAAGACGGGACGACGTTCCTGTGCAATTGCTTCTGGTACTGCGTCATCAAAGTCCTCTCCAGGCTCTATGTCCATTTCTTCATCAGGTTCCTGTTCTGGATCGTCCTCCGCGATGACAGATGGTTCTGGGATTTCTTCAGGTTCCGCAACGGTCTCTACCTCCATGGCTTCCTGCTCCTCTTCGGGCGCCTCAGGCACTGCGGCTGCTGCGGCTTCCATTGTCTGAGCAATGAAGTCACTGGGGATCTCCGTAGGAGTCTCCCGTTGTGGAGAACCTTGGTAATATCCGCTCGAAATGAACTGTGACCAGCAAGACGTGCATCGGGAGAAACATGCTGGAACGATGTTGTAGCATGCCGGGCATACCCTCATTCTCCGTCCATCCTCGTCTCTGCGTAGGTCTTCGGGTCGCCAATTCTTGATGACAAACTTGATTCCTTTGTCCATGTAGTGATGCCGAACCGTGTTCTCCCTGTGGGACTCCAGGACAGTCGTGAGATCTCGAATGATCTGCTCCTTGCTTGTGTCGTGGGGTCCAGGAGGCATCTCGCAAAGCAATTCCATGATCTTGCTTGGCGTTCGGTATCTCTCGAACTCAGGAAGCAACGGTGATGCATTGTAGTCCAACACCAGCTCTTTCTCCAACCGTTCATCGTAGATCTTTTCCACCAGAGCGAAAGAGTGTGTATCTCGAGGATCAGGGACGCAAAACCATACCTCCTTGACGAAATGGAAAGGTATCGTTCGGCCAACGATCATGATGCCGCTGTCCGTGATACGTCCATCCTCTCGTGCAAGGTCCTGCGATGGGACATGAAGGACCGCCAATGGCATGTGCTTGGCGTCTCGTCCATGTACTCGCATCTTGGTCGTTGCGTTCCGGTGATCGAACGGCGCAAACACCCCCCAATAGCTGTGGAGTCTGCCACCTTGGTTGCCTCGGAATTGGCGCCTATGGTCGAAGTCCCCGTCGGGGTCCTCCGAACCAGGCATGATGCCTTGCGTGACAATGGAATCCAAGTTGCGGCATGCCGTAGCGTGGAACGCACCTCCAAGACGTTGCAAGAGGGTCATAGATGGAGATATTGCGAACCTGTTCTTGTCCAACTGAAGCAAGTTGTTCTGGGGAACTGAGTGCGCAGAGTGACCACTCGTAGCCCGAACTGCCCATGGCTTCACCCAGCCGTTGCATATGTTCAGGTACCTCTGGCCATGCCGGCAATGATCGTTGTTCTGGATCTCCGTGATCTGGTCCTGAACCGATACCAACCTGTTCGAACCTGCTGATCCAAGAACTTCCGTGCCGGGGTCCTTCACTCTCACACCCAGGAACTGCAACCGAATCTTGGCCTTGTTGCGTTTCGTGGCTGCAATCATGTTCCCTTGGAACAATAGCTGAAGTCTTTCATTGTACACTCTCTTCTTCTGTTGCTCATCGGTCCTTGAGACCGCTTCGGTGATGCGTCTGCTTTCATGGGTCCATAGTGGCTCATGCCTCACCAAGTCTTCGATCATCACCCACCCTCCTTCATCACATTTGATGACCTGTTGAATGCCACCTGGCACCTGTTGTCAAGCCATTCCGAGCCTGGGCGCCTGGCGATTCTGTGGCGCAAGTCAGATTGGATGCATGATAGCGCCCAATCCGCGTTCAGTCTGCGCTGACGGGTGATGTTGCGAAGGACAACTTCGTTCACGATGTCCCACCGATTGTTGATGAAGCTTGCACCCTTGGTTGGGATCAGGTCGAGAATCCCGCACCGGATTGGCCTTCCGCCGCCGATGGATTCATAGCCTGGATTGGTGTAGCTATGAGTGTTTTCATCGTAAGCAAAGCTAGGACGGTCTCCTCGTTGAGGTAGGCGTCGGTCGCGATGGTCCGAAAGCTGCTCAATGATGTCCACCACTCGCTGGCTATTCTCTGGTCCCGATTCCTGCAGTGGTACGCCACAAGCATCATGTAGGCCCCGACGATTCTCCACATCCGTGCAGAGATTGTGTTTGTTCTCATAACGGATCAAGACCACATCACCCCGTACGGCTTCGCCTCCGCGTCGCGGTCGGGCTTTGGCCTTGGGTCGTCGGTCCGAGGATGCAACACTCACATGATCTGTGGTGTCAACGTCCATTGGCTCAGCCTCTTGTGTAGGTACTCGACGTGGATATCGAAGAAGACTTTCCTTGATAATCTGGACGCCTCGAAGTACCAGATCCCGGGTTGCAGCATTTTCTGTGCAATTGGGCAGAGTGTGTAGATCACTGCCACAAGCGACACAGAACGTGATGCGGTCGCTTCCGACTGACATTTCGCCCTGAGCGAGTACGCCCACATAGTCCTGAAGCTGCGCGACAAATCCTTCACGAATTGCATGCCTGGGATCAGGGCCTTCTGCACCTTGTTCTTCTTCGGGTTGCGCATCCACATCTACATCCTGTGCAGGTATTGGTGGAGCAACTGAGAACCCTGGATCGTCCGTGACGTTGTCAGCGGCCTGTGTCTCGTCGGTTCTCGCAATCTCTACAGGGTAGATATCACCATCGACGATCACTGTGAAATCAATCACGAGGTCAGCGGACATGTTGTTGACGATCTCAGCGACTGCTTCATTCTTCTTGGGCGGTGTCCTTTTGCGCGGGGAGTCAACCGTGATCAGCTCGATGGCTTCGGCCGACGCGTAGCGGAAGAATGATCTTTCGATTCCTCTCGCGCACGCATTTGCTCCCTCAAGGCCACCCCAATTCGGAAAATGACTTGGGTGTCTCATTGCAATTGTAAGAAGCCCGAGCGCCAGCTCCACTGTGTCACCCAGGAGCTCTTCCTTGGGCAAGACTGACCCTCTGTAGCATTCTTGACGCTCTTCCGGAGTCAAAAGCATCCTCATGAAACCAGCATAAGCGCAGTTCCCGGCATCGTAGTAGCAGATGTAGCATGTCTTGCCTTCGGAGTCGTACCCTCTGTCCCACGCCAACTGTTTGGCCTTTCCCCATGCCGCGTACTCGATGGCCTGACTGGCTGTGATTCGGAGACCACCGTAGTGAGAAACCGTCTTGCCGATGTCTTCATAGACCATCTCTGCACAAACTTTGAGGAACTCCTTGATGTCCACGCGAGGATCCACGAATTGAAGCCTCAGGTCATAAAGGTGCTTTGCGCAAGCCAAGGTGTACTTCTGGGACGTGATCAAGTCATTGAAGGAGCCGATTTGATGCTGCATCTTCAAGGCTGAAGTATGCGCGCACCCAATGCAGTGTCCAGGATACCCGTTTCCGGTCGGCTTGAAGAAGGCTTGTGCGTAGCACTCAGCCAACTTCATTGCTTCACATCCAGGGCAATAGAACGTTCTCCCTTTGACATAACCAGTGTTCAGGGTCGCATAGGTGTCGATCCTGAACCAGTAGTGCCTGTTGTCGTAGTAGGCTTCGGGAACGGTCATGGCGATGTCAAAATCCTGCCAGGTGACTGTGGACGATTCAGCGACCGTGTCACCCTGGGCACCCGACCTGATCTGTTGCTGCTGTTCTCCCGTAAACCATGTCTGCGAAATCTTGGTGGACGTCTTGACTTCACTCTTGTCCTCCCAAATCTCGACAAGCGACGGGTGAGCGACTGAGTCGGTTCGGACAGTTTCGTCCCATGAGCGAACTTTCGATGCCTCAACAAAGCACGTGGATACCATCTTCTCGCAGAACAGCTGCTTCTCGTAGATAGCGAGGCCCAATTTGAACCTGACCCGATTGTCCGGTGGTGGCACCTTTTCGACTGACAGTGTATGCACGCCTGACGACGCATGTTTCGCCTGGCTATACATTCTTGACCAAAACGAAGATCCATGAATCACCACGCATGCTCGGGCCCGCAACTCCAGTTCAATATACATTCCCAGCGCGTGGAAGCCGTTGAACATAGAAGCTTTCTGTCGAAGGTAATTGCTGGCTGCTCCTACGAACCGTAAGTCGTGATTGATGTTGACAATTGGAGGGCGCGTGGTACGCTTCCCTGCCGCAATGATAGGGTCAACGTACGTGACCTTGAGCTGTCGCTGCAAGTCAGCACGAATTGCTGCTCCGTCTCCGACCTCACTCATCGGAAATGATATGTTCTCGATGAGGATCGCCTGGAGAGACAGATGGTAATGCAACGTGACGGTTGCAAGCTGCTCTTCAGTCAAGCCATCCAATGTCGCATTCACAGATTCCAACGATCCCTTTGTGACTTGGAAGTTGTAGTTGGCACCTGCGGTGATCGACGGGCTCACAATGTAGATCTCACTCCATCCATGCATGACGAGATTTTCTCTCACTGTATGCGATGATCCTCTGGTCCTTGCGACCATGTCAAAGTCTTGGACGAGGATTGTGCATTGAGAGCGCATAGTCGCGGCATCAGGCTTGCCACCCATACCCAAACTATTGCGAAATCCGTTCAGCGTGTTCATGGTGTTGATCCTTGCTTCTGCCGGAATTTCATCGTTGTCGACAAGATCGCTGTCTGCCTCGATCATCACTGCCGAGGTAAGCATTGGAGGAGAAGGAAGATGCACGCACGACACCAATGCCAATGCATGGTACAGCCGCGAATACATCCGTAACCACATCTTCGTGCTCAGCTTCACGTAGACCTTCAGGTTGAGACCCTTGTCGTCACTTTGAGAGACGGAACGAATCCTTGCCAAGTAGGTCACCAGTCTTCTGACGTAATGCTGAATCGGTGTGGTCCCCACGTCGTGGTTGGCCACGAACTTTGGCGTCTCATCAATGGTAGGTGGGTACTCGTCCTGATCACGGGTCGTCGCCAGCAAGCTCGAGCGACAGCCCTTTTCATCGATGTTGACATAATGGTACCAACTTTCCTGAGCGCCAGCGGGGATTGGAGCTTCCTCCCATGTCGGTTGCGATGGTTCCTCTTCCGGTTGCGAAGTCGATGGTTGTGGAGGAGGTGCCGCAGAAGATGACGACGCCGATGCCGTTGCCTCGTCCGTCCTTGCCCTCTTTGGTCCGTGGCTAGGGGTGGCTCGAGGCTCAGCAGCGGATCCTTGCGATTGTCCCGGCGTTCTTCCATGCTCAGGGTGCACGATTCCTTCCGGTTCGAGGTTGCTTGCCGTAGGCATCGCAACTCTCCCCGTTGAGTATACCCAGCTAGGATGCCGTTGAAG
Source organism: Symbiodinium sp. CCMP2592 (assembly GCA_905221615.1). Classification (NCBI taxonomy): domain Eukaryota; class Dinophyceae; order Suessiales; family Symbiodiniaceae; genus Symbiodinium; species Symbiodinium sp. CCMP2592. Next base: position 15,154 of record CAJNDT010006021.1, on the reverse strand, counting down.
ATTGGGCGGAAATAGGCCATCATCTTGCATAAGCGGACTTGGTGCCCCCATCTGTTGGAATTCTGCTTCCCATATGCTCAACGTGGCGCGTTTGGTAGAGCAGTCGACCACATACCCAGATTCAACTCCGCACTGATTCCAGGTGTAGCTACGGAACGCATCCGGCAATTGGAAGCCGTTCCTGTCCTGATCTGCACATACAGCATCCACATGGTGCTTGAGGAAAGAATACGTGGTGTAGTCGGAATCAGGGAGCACATCGTTGGACCATCTGTAATGCGGGTGTCCAGTTTCTGGATCAACCCATGATACGTAGGAATGAAGCACGTGGAGACAGACACTGAACGCCTGGAGCGAGTTCATCGCAAAGGCGAGCGGATGTCCCATGCCTTGAGGCATTGTGCGCATCATCAAAGCCAGCTGGTGAACGTTGAGTGGCGTAGCGCCATCGTTGCTCGCTGCACATTCTTGGTTGTAGGTCCGTAGTCCATACCCAGTGTGTTTTGCGAACATGTACATCAGCTTGCACACCCTACATAACGTAGGCTCCGCCAACAGGTCTGATTGGTCAGGTGCTCTACCCGACATAGGCAACTTGTGGTAGTAGTCCTGATTCACCGTATACCATTGTTGAATTCTCGTGTCTGTCACAGTCTGGTAGGGCGTCTCCACGGAGTTGATGAGAACGGCGAGGTTGTAGTACCCGTCCGCACTGACGATGTTCCTTGTTGCAGTGTTCAAGTCGAACCGAACTTGTTTTCGTTCTTGTTCCAGTTCAACCACAGCCAATTTTGCATCATCGCGGATCACTTCCTCATCCACCATAAACCTGGTGATGGCATTGAACTTCCCCTCGTAGTCAGCAACAATGTGTTTGAGACCTCCACCAAACTTGATGACCATGGCGAGTATCTCCCCATAGGGTTTGTCCATGTACTCCTCAGGGGCAGCAAATAAGCAAGCTTTGAGGATTTCTCGGACTCGAATGGAAAGATCCCCTCCTGGCGACAGATTTGCACACGTGAACAGCAAGACCAACGGAGGTGCTTTGAACGCTGCCCATGTGCGAATGAGATCATTGTCGACCACTTTGTCTTTCGTAATCTTCGGCGGGAGCGAGACGCTCTGCGACGAATCCCCAGAATACATCTCCAGGAACTTGTGGAACTTCAGAAACGTTCGCATCATCCCACCAGACGGGAAAACTTCTTCGTGGTCCACTCCTTCGAAGGCCAGCTCGTAGGCATTGTAGCTTTCAGCCATGGCTCGGGTTTCGGTCCTTCCTCCGTAGGAGGGAAGTCCCTACACCCTACTCGACTTCACGGTTCCGGGTTCTCCGTAAGAGGCACCCTTCCCCGATCCGTCTGGTCAGACCTTAGTTGTTCCTTAGTTGGGGCTGTCTAATAGCCCCTTCATCAGCGTCTACACACTGATGTTGCTGCCATGCAATGTCCTCAGATTCATGTGCAACATGACTGACACTGACATGAGCTCGAACAAGGCTGCGAACATTCCTCGCAATTGACCGCCATGAGACATCAATGCGCTGCGACAAACTGCTCTTCGAATCATGGTCCAAGCAATCATCCGGTCTCATCACCAAACGATCCGCTTCAGGCATGTTAGAGAACATGATCCTGCGTCCACCACCATCGCCATCAGCACCAACATGATCATCAACCTTAACCTTCGTCACCTTGCCACTTGAAACAAGAGCATGCAACTCTGGCCAAGACCAACATGAACATGAAGAAGGCATGTCAAGCGAAAAATAGACGTCGGAAAATTCCGCACACTTCTTCAGCAGGCGTTTGAGAGATTTCAAGACACTTCTGAAAACCTTGTACTTCCCACCAGAACGTTTCTCACCCCCCACGCAAGCCCCTTCACTACTTCCAGGACCAGCACCTGATCGCAAAAGCGATGCCACGAATAGCACAGGTGTGCGCAGGTCGTTCCGGCACGCATCCTTCATCGTACCGATAAGGTTGTCCTCATCGGCTTTGGAGCTGATCAGCTCCTTGCAAGTTATGCGAGAGCAACCCTTAGTGGACTTAGGCACGGCGTAGCCATTACCCAAGCCACAGAGGTCAACAATCATGCGGTCTGGCTTTCGTCCACCAGCCTTCGACGGCATGGCTACCAATCTCCCATCGCCAGTTGCCTGAAATTTCAAGGCTTTAAGCAATCTTCTGGAGATTTGGCTAGTCAACTCGCATTTATCAGATCGATCCTTAGCGTCCGAATCAGTCATGTGCAAATGTTTGGACGAGCACACATCAGACGACTTAGGATGCAACGCGACGTTTGCGGCAATGTACTCCCATTCATCCTTGCAGTAGCCGAGCTCAACGGCGGTTCCGGGAGATACAGGATCCCGAAAGGTATAACGTTGCCCGTGAGTGCATCCTTGGATCTTGATGCTCTTCCACATGGCATCTTCCTGAAGTCCCTTGTACTGCTTGGTTTCCTGGACTGGTACTCGAGGAGGTACTTCGATGATGATTTGGAACCCCCATGATGCCGCTCTGCGCGCAATTCTTTGGACGACCTCCCCCCATGGGTAGTCTGTCCGCAATTTGGCCCTTTCAGGGTTGTCAGCGATTTTCCGACTCAGCCACGAATTCTTGCCCAACACCCCTGCACCAATGAAGATTACGGAGTTAGGGTTGTCTTTCCTTGCTTCCACCACATCAAAGATGTAGGCGCACATGGCGTCGTCAACTTCTCGCCCCATACTCAGAACATTTACTTGCAGCCCAGGGTCGTAGTGAGAATCGGGAGCATGCTGGGCGATGCAATCCTTGCCTGGAGCATACTCATTCCACCAGTTCTCCTCATCGACTCCTATCAATGTCCATACCGTCACTGCCTTTGGAGCATCTTTGATAGTGATACGGTACTTCCACCGGCTGTAAGGATTCTTGTAAGCATGGACCAACCTTCCATCGTGGTCGAGGAATTGGATCACCAGACCCTCCTTGGGCTTGTTTTCGGCGAAATTGACCACGTGAGGCACAATTGCTCCATCATATCCTTGATATTCCCTTTTCTGTTCCGCCGCATCATGCCATACATCTTCGTACACCGACGACCATTGGTCATAACCAAATTGAGAGGCTTGACTTTTGGACTGGCCGTTGAAACAAAATCCCTGGTGCAATGTAAAGCCCTGGTACCCCCCATGGATGGCACGCGCCAGTGTGACAACCACCGCTCGCCATTGGGCGGGCAGGGCGCGCACATAAGACTGGCCCAGAGGCGGTTCAGGAGGAGGCAAAAACGGCGGCGCAAGGACGTCCGCAATGGCGGCGGGGCGCAAATGCCCCCGTACCGGATGGTACTGAAACACAGCACGCTCCACATAGCGGTCGAACTTGCCCGGTGTGTCAAGGATAGCAGCACGGTCCTCCAGCTGGTGCCACTGCCCTTCACGAAGAATCCAAGTCGACCGAAGGTAACGACCAGGCGGCAACGCGGAAGGCGGCCCCCGCAACATGCGCGGGAACTTGACAACCAGGATGGGGTCCACACTGTCATGTTCTTGCAAGCCTTCCTTACTCGACAACCCAGCGCGATACAACACCTGAGGGAGGATCGGCGTCTGCGTGTAAGGAAAACAAGGCACCTCGCTCTTGAACGAGTAGTGCTGCTGACCCTTCTCATCCGTGCTTTGGGTATGAGTAGGCCGCATCAGATCCATAATCTCTTGGGAGCCGATGAGATCCGGCGGAAAGATGTTGATGAGCTGACACGCATGTGTCCAGGACACGGAATCCTTGAACGACTTGGTGTGTATGTCCGCTGACATCTTGGCAGTGACCTCATAGGCAAGAGAAACGTAACCTTCCTGAAAGATAGAATGCATCCATCCAATGCAGATGCCGTGGGTACGTTCCAAATGACGCATAGTCGGATTCTTGCCCGTGCGAATCACCCCGATCATGGTCTGGTTGTCGTCGTAGAAGACGAAGTTGGGGTCTTGCCCCCCAAGCTGCTGCCATAACGTGATAGCAGGCAATCCAAGACGTGACATGGCAAAGTCGGCCGCGACAATCTCGGCCTCAGGTGTGGAATGACTCAAGCATCCCTGCCTTTTGCTAAGTCCCGCCAAGGGAAATCTTGTGTGAGAACCTTGAATGTGCAAGTGAGCACCGGAGGTAGATTTCAAACTTTCTCCACAACCTGCATAGTCCGCATCTGCAAACAGCCCGATGGACGAGTCCTCCAAGGAGTTCCCGACCCATCCAATCATCATGTGATGTTTGGACTGGTGCACATAGGCCATGAGATGATGAAGAAGAGCATCCTCCTTCTTGGTCCATTTCGTGATCTTGCGTGCGAGATTGTTGATACTGCGCAGAAGATCAAAGCGGCAAATGCGCGCGGCATAAAGCAATTTCATGAGAATGCTGGCTGCCTGCGGAGCAAGTGCGCCGCGATTAGCCTCGTTGATTTCCTCTTCCTCGGGCGCCTTGGGAATAGGTGGAGGCGGAACGAGCCGACCATCCTTATCAACAGGCATGGTGTGTCCACACCACGTGCATCGATGGCTTTTACCTGACTGTGCCGGAGCGCGAGCTGGGTGATTCTTAGTCTCCTCAGCCGGACTCGGCGATGGTACCGTCTTGAATTTTGTCGGATCGAACCCAGTCACGTCGCAGTACTTCTTGACTGTCATGTCCAGGTACGTCTCCATGTCGTAGGTAACGGTCTGCACCTTCGTTTTGTCATGCAACGTTGCCTCGCCCTTGGAGATGCGACAACCCAGATACAAGCCCAGCGGCGTTTCTTCTTCCAATCGAAGTTCTTGGCGCAGCATGTCCCAACCCTTGGGTAGATTCTCTTTGGGTCCTGCCATCTTGAGATCATCCACGTAGATGACAAGTAAGAGCTTCATTTGTGGGTGGAAATACAATGATGGCCATTCATCACCAATCGGCTTGAACCCTACTTTCTGTACCGCGGTGTGGCAATGTTGTTCCCACATGGTTCCTGCGTCAGGATGTCCATATAGAGCTTTGATCAGGCGACATACCGGCCTACGGAATTTGTGCCGTTTCGCAGATGGATGCCAGGCTTCATCAGGCAGTTCAACCCAACATGGAGTGCCCGATAGTCGCGCCTGAATGTATGCTTGGATAGCATCCGCCATCTGGACATCGTTGCCAGGAAGGCATCCGTAGTAATCTGCCCACCGTGAGGCGTCAAACGTAGCCGGGGAATTCACTCACTCACTCACTCGCAATGCGGTCCAAGTCCGGAGCGAACGTCATGCAGGGCCCAAAAGCAAGGCTAGCTGTAAGCCGAGCGGGCAGAAACTAAGCAAACTACGAAAACACGGGCAGGCGGGGAGCGAGCGAACAAGCTACGACCCACCAGACACCGGAAGAAAAGAGCGGCAAAAGGAAGAAGCCCGAACCACGAGCTCATCAGGCCCTGCCTCAAAGAGGAAGGAACGAGTGCTCAAATGGCGCAGGGCAGATGCATGGAAATCCGGGTGTGCAGCAAGAAAAACCCGTCCCCCAGCATGCGGAAGGGCACGGAGGATCGCATGAGGCATAAGTTCTCGCCATAGCCGGAGACCGGTCGGACTGGGTCGGCCCCAAATCCACATAGCAGCACCAGAGTGGACATGTCTGCAAATAAGGCGGAATGTCACTGTCGCGCTGAGAAGACTGCGCAACAGCAGGGGTGGCCCGTCGACCGGTCCCTCTTTATCATCGAGTGCAGCTCGCAGTGGCGTGAAGCCAGGGCGAGCAGCAAGGTCCCACGGGTGACGTGAGTGGACAGTGTGCCACAGCTTCCAAAGCCGATGCCAGTCCGGAGGTAGACGCCACAACGCAGGCTGAGTGATGATAGCGGACCATCGTGGAGAAACGATACGAAGAAGGAGGGAGGGCAGGAGCGGAGAAGAGGCTTCCGCTTCCACAACAAAACATGACCGGGTCAGCTCGCCGCAGGTAGGCGCACTACCGCCAGCACTAGCGCCGTCAGTCGCGACAGTTGCAGAGACCCCAACTTGGACAGAAGCTGTGTGCTCCGGCGCAGGCACCGGCCATTCATCAACCTCTGTGACCCCGATGTGAAGAAGCCGCTCGAGGCGGAGTTCGTCCGCAGTGCATTCACGTTCTTGCTCCGCAGCAAGGCGCATCGCTGGAGAGGCATTGATCGGCCCCGGCAACCGCAGAGCCGGGAGGCCTCGATGACAGCGGGGCCCTTTCCTTTTGGAGCCTGTGCCATAGATATAAGCAGGACCCACGACCACCCTCAAGCCGTGTAAGCACTCAGCAGAGGTCCGCAGATGATACTTAAGCCGGTCTGTGGAGTGCTGGTCCGTATGGCACCAAAGACAAACAGTCCCGCACGTATACTGCGTGAGACAGTTGACGACAGAGTGCTTGCGGTGGATATGCGCGGCAAGTGCATGCGCACTTGGTAGGCATTGACCGCACATGTGACAGGTGCTAGGATCCCGACGGCCTAATACCTTAGTCAACTTCTGCGCGGCGATGTCCTGCCAAAGCAAGGACAAAGAGCGGTATGCGGAGCCATATCGGCTAAGATGCCGGCAGGCCTTCAGAAGGGGGCTGGCATGGCGCTTGACAAAGACACTAGTCACTTCGGAGCGAGCATATGTGCCAGGCAGGCTCCTCGCGATCTCCTGGCAGGCCTCAATGAGCAACTGTCCCCAGGGGGTGGCACGATTCCAGACTGCATCAACTAGTAGTTGAACACACTCAGGCGCCCGTGTGAGTAACTGGACCGTCAACCGTACACGGGCAACACAAATTGCATCATCCGGTGCCGATAACCCAAGCAGCAGTGTGAGCATAGGTTTGGTCAGCACGTGCCCATAGCACCAAGATGCAACAAGCTGACGTGCCGCGCGCTCAAAGAAACCTGTCAGTGGGCTGAGTGCCCTGGCGGAGACGGCAATGGAGGTGCTAACCGTAGCGTACGCGGCAGGAAGCACCCGGCCAGCGACCCACGCTTGCTTCAATCGCCACGGCAGCCTGGGACAAGCGAGCAAACTTTTAGCGTGCGACCAAGCGGCGTGCGCTCGTTGCACACACAATTCGGTGTCGCGCCTGCCAGTATCGCGAGGCGTACTGATCACGCCGAGATAGCGATATTCTGGTGAGAGACGAACCTGGTGGCCACGGGGCAGGTGCAACATAGAGGGAGCTGCCAACAGCTCGCCACGAACTTGCTTCGCAGCGGCCCCTCGAATGTCTACCATGACCTCGGTCTTGCTAGTGCCGAGGTTAATTCGCAGGTTCAAGGTCTCGAGAGTGGAGATAGCGATGGAGACAAATCGAGGAAGCTGCACGCACAGCTGTGAGGGGTTGGGAAAATCGGCAAGAATGGCAAGATCATCGGCCCACCCGATTGGCAGCACGGCGTCCGAGGCACCGATGTGGCTGCCTGCAGCCTGTAACATGATCCCTTCAGCCGTACAAGCACGTTTGATGTGGCGAAGAGCAACGGCAAAAAGTGCACCGAAGAGGACATCAGCTAGGCCGTCACCTGGCCTGGAGCCTTTCGAGGCCAAGAACACATGATCGGAGCCCACAAGTCGCCAGTGGGAGAATGCTACGCAATCGTGCAGCAGCCGGCGTTCTTCCTCTGGGACTCCGATCAGTTCGAGGGCTCCCTTATCCTTAAGGGCGACGACCAGGCGTGCAAGATGCGGCTCCTCCACGATGCGCGCGCCGTGCTGGCGCTCGAGGTCATCTCCAGTAAAGATGAGACTGCGGCTAACCTCATAATAGGCAGCTTGTACATCAACGAAGAGGGCTGCCGTACAATGCTGTGCGGCAGCGCAGAGATCAGTGACGGCCCGGTATGCAGCAATAGCAAAGCTAACGGGGATTCCTGGCCTGCCGCCAAGCTGGGCTGCATCATAGCCCCGAAGGACGCTGTGGCCAACCGTGCGTCGAAGGTGTCCGTGCCACAGCTTGGCGACTCCATTTAGGAGGGCAATAGCCCGATAGTTTTTGGGGAGGGCAGCCGGTCCCTTTTTATAGAGGGCACAATACAACGCAAGCTTAAAATGCAATGGCTCCCGTCCGGTCAAGGCAATGCGGGTAAGGATCTCCCACGTCCATCCACCGGCGTGGACGGGGAAGCTATTCCAGAGCTCGTTTAGGATACCATCGGGCCCTGGAGCCTTATTGCTTTTCTGCTTACGGCAAGCGCCTTCAGCGTCAAGCAATGTAGGCAGCGCTGCGATACAGGGAGGAGCTTTTTCTAGAAGCCAAGGCAAAATCACGCGGCCAACCTGTGGTGCTTGAACCTTGGAGGCGGCCTCTTGAGCCCGGAACTGCTCCTCAAGTTCGGTGTCAATATCAAAACCACCTGCCGCATAAACCTGCCTACGCTCAGCAGCCCTCCTGGATGCCCAACGGAGCTGGATAATAGCGTCGTGTGGCCGGCCGTCGGCATGCCACTGGTTGGTGGCAGCCTCCGTAAGCCTCATGAAGTGGTCTTGCTTATCCTTCCTAGCATGTGAGTGTGCCAGGGCTTGCAGCCGGCCTTCCTGGTTACGCATAGCCTCGAGTAGAAGACGCAGGTGGCGGTGTTGGACGCGTGCTTGTGCACAGGCTTGGGTAGGGTAGCGTCCCCAACGTCGCAAAACCAGCCGACGGGCAGCACTTTTTGCAGCGGCCTGGATCGCCCGGATCTGGCATCGCCAATCTCGAAGCTGATGCAACCACGTAAGTGTTTTAGCTTGAATGTAGGGCTGGCGAGGCGCTATAACTTGTGGTGTCGCAAGGGTGTGCACCCAGAGCTTGTGCTCTGTAACAAGCCGGTCCACTAGTTCGCCACTGCCCTGCACAGCTTGAGGCGAGATAGCAACCTTTTGCCAAATTGCGCCGCCTTCACTGCGAGTAGCTATAGCAGTGCTTCTACGAACCGTAGGCTTACGACCTACGGGTGCCGCCGGTTGCAGAGTGGAGCGAACTCTCAGAGGAAGATGGTCCCTCTGAGAATTAACAATGTCGAAATCCCAGGCCTGGCTGGCAGAGGAATGAGCCCAGGCTCCGGCGCCGAAGAGGAGATGGTCGAGACGTTTTCGTCGACCACTCGTATGCTCCCAGGACCAGCCGGGCCCTTGTTGCACGGTGCTCCATGTGGCAGGGGCTTCAAGTCCAAGAGAGGTGGCGAACTCAAACAGATGCTCATCATTCGAGGTAGCATCATGTCGTGCCAGCTCTGCACCAATCAAGCAAGCTCCGTCATCCTGAGCACAGAAGTCGCCGTTAGCATCGATACCAACCACCAAACCTCTGCCTTTTGGAGCCTGCTGCAGGGCATTGCGGAGAGTCTGCCAAAAGCTGGCACTCTCGGCAGCAGGACGGTCGGCATGTGGGGCGTGGGCAGAGCAGACAGTGAGTGGAAGGCGGGGGTCGATGCACGTAATGATAATGAACCGTGGCGTAGCAGCCAGTATTCGACAGTCTGATAACCGAAGTGGGGGTTGGACTTGGTCAGGTCTGAGCCAAATCTCACAACCATATTGACCCTTGTCTCCCCCTGACCGCCATTGTAGCCAGCCTCCAGTACCCCAACGTCCTGCTGGAGCACGCGTCTCCTGCAGACAGACCACATCTGCCTTCATGTGATTGAGTTGACTGAGGAGGTACTGTCGTCGCGTACCGTGACCTGAGGGATTGAAGATGTTGCATCGGACATCCTTGATAGTCTGGATATTGGCTGTAAGCAAATGGAGGTCTCGCGGCGACCGCCGGCAAGGCGGAGGAGGGGGTTCTGTCCTGACTTCGGGGGGCGGTAGCCAGTCAGTGCGCCCAGTGTGCATGACAACCACGGGCCGTGCATTGCATAGGGAAGCTCTGGGAACCAACCACAAGCTTGCATACAGGTCAGCCTCATGGGAGCGGCAGACTTGAAAGTACGCAGGTGCCATCCATTCGTCGAGGGTGCCGGTGCTAGCAACGGTAGCGAGAGCATCAGCTAACGTGTTAACTTTGACACCTGTGTGGCTGTGGATGTGGCGAAAATGCGTGGAGATCCGAGCTTGAACAGCCTGCCAAGCTGCCCTAGCACAACGAGACATATGACCAGTAGCGGCTCCAGCACCTGCAACAACCTGAAGTGCACTCGCGTTGTCAACCGCGACAGTGACAGACTTAGGACGGGCAGCAGTAAGCAACTGCCAAAAGTCGCACATCGCTGCGCACCAATGAGCAGCCGATTGTAACGCAGCCAGTTCGGCATGATAAGAGATGGCGAGCGCTTGTCCGGGTGAGGCCTCAGGATGCAGCCACGGTGTGGCCGGTAGGGAGCCGGCTGCCCATCCCATACGGTGCCATCGCCCTCTGGTGCAGCCCCACACAATAAAGGCCCAGGAGCCGGAGCCAACCCCGCTGCCGTCGGTGGCAATGAGTAGGGTGTCAGGCGATCCTCCGGCCCATCGTGGCTCAGCATGCCACGCCAGATGATACCCGGCAGGGAGTGTACTAGGCAAGGCATCGGCTAGGCCATCACGCCACCAGCCTTGATGGAGGTTCGCCTGAAGCTGGCAAACCTCGTGCAAATCCAAATGCCAGGTGTCTTCTTCAACCTGACGCCAGGAGGCTGGTGCTCCCCTGGCGGCGAGGTAGCAGACAGTGCAGAGCAGGGCGAAAGTGAGGACACCTCGTCTGGTGGTGCTGGGCCAGGGCCGTCCTCCGTGCAAGAGTGCCAGAAGGGATCCCAGAATGACAGTCTTAGAAGATGGCCGATGGCCTCGGCCAGCGGTTGGCGGTTGACAGGTCTCCGGGCCAGCAGGTCGGTCGGCAGTAAAGGAACCCAATGCCGGCATGTCACGCGGAAGCATGTGTATAACATGCTCGTCCTGGAGAGGAAGTTGCCACAGCTGATCGTGAAGCAACCTGGCTGGGAGAGTGATCGCTCGTGGCACTGGTGGCCCAGCCGTCAACACAGTAGCCCACCCATTAATACCGCAGCCTGGCACACAGTGCACATGGCTTGACACCGGTGCTGGAACAACCGGGGTAAGGTCATCCCCAGGCTCCCAGCCAGCACAGGCTCCGTGTCCGCTATCCTGCTGTGGGAGAACGTTGTGTCTCCCTTGAAAGGGGCACCAGACGCATAATGAAGCGAAGACAGGCCCTCGATGGAAATGTACGGTGAATGCATGGGGCCAAGTCGCTGCGAGAAGAAGGCCAGCAACTAGGGTAGCCCAGCCAGACCTCCGCGCTGCAAGAAAGCTCATGACATATCCAAGACGGAGACCGCCGCGGCTGGCGCTGTTGCTTATTCCAGAGGGAAAGTGAACTATGTCACCGTTGCGCAGCTCAGCCCATCCTTTGCATGATGGGACGCCCAGCAAGGAACAAGGTACATCAAGACGATCAACCAGTAGGCCGCAAGTGTCGGCATTGGCCATTGCATGGACCGTATGACATGTGCCTTCGAGGCGGTCCCCTTGAAGCGTTTCAATAATGATATTCCTTAGGTCAGCATCAGTAGCCTGGAGGCACAAGTGCGGTCGATCATCATACACCCATGCAACCGGAGTCCAACAACCGGGATACCTATCCTGAAAAACCCCAGAAAAGGTGCGGACATCCGCCAGCCACTGCGCCGGGGTAGGGACATGAGCTTGGGCAGGGCGACGGCCCGGTCGCCATAGGACCACAGAAAGGTCAGCCTCAATCTTAAAGTCATATGCCCAAAAGGCCATGTGCCTTATACGGGAGGCCATGTGTGACTCTGCCCTGAAGACAGGAATGTCAATGGCGCTATGTTCGGCGTCAGTAGGGAAGGCCAAGACCAGGTCCCCGTCCCGCCATCGGATGGCCTCGTTCGGACTCGTGTCAAACGGCTGGGCCGCCACCGGTGCACGAATCGAGAGTATGGAACCTGGAGAAAGACTGCGTAGGTAACCGAGCAACCACACCAGATCGGCGCGACTCGGTATCAGAAGCGGCAAATGCCATTCAACGGAGATAACCAGCACGCAGGCTAGGGACGGTGTGGGGGTAGCCGGGACAAAAGTAAGATGACCCGGTATCGGGGCCGGCTGGACAGGCACAATGTCGTGCGACCAAGCCGGTTCAGAGCCGGTAAGGGCAACACGGACTTCGTCCACGGTGTCGTTGGGAGTGAGAGCAACAGCCGGATCCCCTTTAACTCCAAAAGGCGATAAGACCTGGCAGAGTTGGCCAGCCTGAAGAGATTCATGCAAGATGCGGTCCTCGTCTGGTAGGCGCCATGGAAATTTTCCAACTTTAGTAGGATCCTGCAAATGTCCTTCAAGGGGTGCAAACATCGCAGACACCGGTGCCCCCATTTGCCACCCTAGGGTCAACGCAAGCAAAGGCAGAGGGATTCGCCGCGCGACCGCATAGGCCAGCACAGCAGCAGCGCCAGCAGGTGCAGGCGCCGGCACCAAGACATCCCCATCTCGCAGGCGAACCTCGTGTGACCGTCGTTGGATCTGATGGGCAAGCTGCCACCCTTCAGGTATAGCGTCTGCCCCAGTAGTGTGCTCCAGTGCAGCACACTCCGGTTCGTAGCCGCTATAGGGTCGGTGCAGAAGGACATGTGCGTACCCCGCAGGGGACTGGCAGACAAAATGGCAGCGGCCATCGTGATGTGCAACCGGAAGCCAGCGCTCAGGGCCAGGGGCCATGCGTGGCCGACAAAATTGCAGGCTGCCTGGCAGCCACTGACTACCTGCCGATATCCACCGCCGTTCACATTGAAAGAGGGGGTCACCTACGGGCTGCCATAGGAAGACCCACGCCCCGTGCTTCAGGGCAAAAGGCAAATGCCAGCTATCAAGGTGTGGCAGCCAATGTGCATATCGGTGCCGGGAGTGTGCAATAGGAAAAGCGTGTGGGTGACTGGGCTCAAGCTGCCACAAGAAACTGTCGCCATCACGCAGGCCCATGGGCGAGCTAGGGAGAGAGTGGTGGCGAGCAAGAGCCGGAGTAGATACAAGGTGGTTACCCTGTGGCATCCAGGCCTTGAGATGCGCCACAAGCTCACGCCAAGAAAATTGCCGTGGGAGCAACATGGCCTGCCGCCGACCGAAGGCATGCACAACAACTGTCGCGAGGCTAGGCAAACCACCTGGTAGTAAGAGAAGGGGTTGTCTGGCGGAGGCAGGTCCAAGGAGGACATGTTGCCGGCTCCAACTCCCGCAGAACCTTGCGACGCGATTATCTAGATCTTCACCTGAAGTCTCCCGAAGAAAATACCCAGTGGTGCTTCCTCCGTGGTATGGGGACAGAATACAGTAGTGTGCCCTGCCGAATGTGAGAACCTCATGCATCGGTTGTGGGATCTCAGGTCGCCAACATCCAGCCCGGGGACTAATGGTTGTGGTCGAATCCGCAGACGAGGCTGCGGAACTGCCAGATCGACTACGGCCATGTCTCACTGCGTGGCCGAGAGACAGTAGAACAAGCATATGCCAGGCTCGCGATGTAGGGCGGGCAATCCCCAGCACGAAGAGAAAGAGCCAAGGGGACAATCGGGGCCTGTCCGCAGTGCCAACATCCCAAACGGCCGGCCCAGGCAGCTCATAAAGATAAGAGTCGAGGACGATATCGCCATCTCTCAATGTCAAGGGTGCAGTCACGTCACCAGGCGTGGCGCCAAGGACGGAGATATGCTCCGGCAAGGTGTGGAGCTCCTCCGCCAGCTCAGTGCGTGAAGTCCGGCTGGTAAAACTGACCGAGAAAACTCCTTCGTGACTCTCATGCAAAATGTGTGCACGACCACGTCTGTCAGCAGCAAGCACAAAATGGATGCATTTGGCCGGATGCCATGCAACAGGGATCCATCGACCTGGATGGCGGGCGCTAAAAACACCACGAAAAGTGCCGGAAGCTGGCAGCCAGACCGAACCTGCCGGTACATTAGTAAAAATGGGAAAACGAGTATCAGGCATCCACACGGCAACGAGCTCAGGAGATGTGGTCGTAAATGGAACAGCCCACGGCACTTTATCTGGTCTAGAAATGGTGACGTATGTTGCATCGACGTCCTCCGAATCATCGGTTGTCTCCACGACCAACACATCAGCATTGCGGAATTGGAGCTCGTCTCGATGGTCGAGCAGAAGCTGATTCTGCAGCGCAGGAGGCAATCGAATGCGAGAGAAGCTCCATCCAGACAGGTGCTGAAGACTGCGGACAAGGCAATCATAGGAGCAGCGGCCGGGCAAGAGAAAAGCACGCAGAAGCTGAGCTTGCTGCAGCACGATGCAAACGCATTTTTCACCCGTACCGATATCCGGGGTGAGCAAAAGACGGTCGTCACGCAAAGCTGGCCAGACCGGAATGACATCGACAATCCAATGCCCATGTACTTCCTGGTAATGTTGTCGCACAGCAGGGTACGAGCTGCCAGCATGAGCCTCGAACACCCCTTGCAGCCCCGTTAGCGGACAGAGAAGCGTGCACCTGACCTGGGAATGGGTCGCAACATCCTGAAATGTGCGATCATGCAGTGGCCGACGCCACGGGTACCGGCTGACATCAACATCGGGTCGTGCGCGGCCGGGATAAACCACAGCCCGGCCCTGCATAGATGCGACAACTGGCAGGGCCCACATAACCGCCAGAGGGCAGCACCAACGCCAAATCAGACAGACAGATACAAGACTTGGGGCAAGTGAGTGTCCAAAGGAACGAACTGGAGTTGGTGGCGGCGGTCCAAAAGGCCCTTGATCCAAAAGCAGGCAGTCTCCATCACGAAGATGCAATGGCCGCTCGGAAATGCGCCTGGTGGGATATGGTTCGCGTAACCTCCCAAAACGACCGCCGAGTGTCAGAGCACGACTGGGCCCGCTCGGAAGTGTGCGCTGGAGACATGTTGCATGTAAGCCTTGTGGAGTTCGCAGGACCACAGAGGCGAGATGCGGCTCAGCCGCAGCAGGAATTAGATGTATGGCCAGATCATCAGGTTGCGGCTGAACCGGGACGATGGGCTGCCATCCTCTCCGGTGTGCGAAGTCCTGCAGATAGAAGCGGAAGATTTGCCCTGAGCCAGTTAATTGAGTGCGTACAGAGCATTGCTCAGTGCTGGTGAAGGGGTTATGAATCTGCAGGGGACACCCTGCAGGTAGAAAGGGCGTGATCCGGCCACTGCGATCATCAACCTCGCACAGAAA
>CAJNDT010006020.1:390000-434368 GCA_905221615.1 Symbiodinium sp. CCMP2592 | reverse complement strand
GTCTGCTTCGCCGACCTGGCCCTTCAGCTCATCAGCGGCACCAACGACGGCGCAATCGTTTATATCCTCAGACAAAGATCGCAGTGGGAGGGCTGAAACATGCTGAAGGCGTCCCTTACCTGTGATCTGCATGCTTCTTTACGTAAAGCTCCAACCCTCAACATCACTGTCATCTTTTTGCCGGTTGAGTCGCTGGATGTGCCTTGATGCATGCTTCTATCTGCCCGCAGCTGAGGCGATGTGCTGCCACGTTAATCACATCATCGCTGCCTCGATCCGAATCGCTTCGCGGAGCCTTTATTTCTAGGACTCGCTGGAGTTCGGCAACCCAACACTTCATCATCATGCAGTAGTAGCTCAGAGCCTATATGGAGCAAGTTCAACCCCTTGGACAGGATTCCGGGGCAATTGAGTTTCGGAGCCTGAGGAGTTGCTGGGCTTTGTGCCTATACGTCCACGAATTTACAGAATTTACATATCACTCGGAATGGGTAATGCCGACCAGGATGCGTTCCAGGACGCTGACGTATCCATGGTCGTCGATTACACCGGAATCGCCGCTGTTGTAATAACCGGGAAACTCTTCCAGGTAGCTTTTCAGAAAACCTGCCAAGGAAGTTCACTTGAGACTGGCAGGATGTTCGGCGAACCACGCTTGCTTTCACGAAAGGGGTCGCAAGTTGCAGCAGCTACGAATCATTCATGTGCGAGGCAGTCAGAAGTCAGAACATCCTGCCGCTCAACCCGATGATCCGATAGTCACGCGGGCGTTTGTTTGCTCTTTCCGCATCTCTTAAAGACGCGTAGGACAGCAGCGCGTCTTTTGGACAGGGCGGGTCTCAAGGTGTGCTGTTGGGACCGCAGCAGGTCTTTCAGAGTCGGTTGCGGTATTCGGCTTCTGTCTCCTTCGCTGCGCGGACTGTGCATGCAGGTCTCCAAAATTCTCGTAATAGTTGTTAATAACTTTTTGTCCGGCTTTGCGAATTCAAGCAACCACAGATGTGCTGCCGTGTGCCTTCGTCATTGTTCCACAGGCCCGGAAACGTCCCAGGCGGCAAAGGCAACTTGACAACCAGGTGGCCAGCCTTCGCTTTCAGAAATGCAGCAAATTTGGCCGATCGCTCAACCCTTTTCAAGTCTTACCCGTTCTGACTGTCGCAAGATGCGATAAAGAGGCATTCACAAACTCAAGAATCATGGCATTACGACGGGTGGCGTGGTTGGGCTCTTCCATGATGTGCCCGCGCTCATCGAAAACCTTGACATCATGAACATAGGCTTTCAGTCGGCCGAGCTCCCACCATGAAGTCGGACCGGCTTCGAACAGACGCACGACACCTTGAGCTTAGCCGCGGCAACATCGTAGCCGAATAGCGGTAAGCCGGCGCTACCGTCCTTCCAGTCAACTCTGCAACTCCCTTCTCGGGCCTGCATCCACTAAGCAGTTGAGCCCAGATCTCCTTTCGTCCAACCGAATCCTCTTGCAGGCCGCAGATTGGGTGCCCTGACAGGTTTGCAGAATTTTGGTCGGGCCGGAGTCTCATCGAACCAGGCCTGTTTCTGTCTGCCACCAGTTGTCGTAGTAGCCAACATTCAGTATCGACGCATAGAAACGGCTCCTTAGCTTGCATCTTCAGCCGTGCTGCGCTCTGAAAGCCCGTCAGGTGTGACCCAGGATGGAGGAAAAAGCTCTAGGTCTCTAGGTCACCATCACTGGTCATGATCGCGAAGTCGGTCTAGATCGGTGGTCTCAAGACCAGTCTCTGTAGCCCCCAAGCAGTCCAGGCGGCGTTTCCGGATCGCTTCTCTCACCGGCAACGAACAGGGATCGAAGGCAAGACAAGTTGTACTTTCCTCAGAATGGAACGGCTTGCATGCCAAACGTCCATCAACTGTTGATTCAGCTTGAGCAGGGTGGCGAACGAGCGCGCCATCAGGGTCCACACGTCGGATAGCTCGAAGAGCTGTTGGTGCGAGGAACAAGGCTCGGACCTGATATTCCTGGCCAGGCGCAGGTGCTATACCAGGGTCGTTGCTGAGAAAAAGATTGCATCTTGCTGTAGGAGAATTCTATGTTTCGCACAGAACAGTGGCTTTACAATCAAGGTTTAGCGCCTCGACCACTCGCCAGAAGGCACCCGCATCTGGTGTGCCGATAGGCTTGCCTTCATACAAGACCTCCAGGGACCATGGCTGTCAACATGGACTGCGGCTAAATCTCTGTCAGCACAGTTCTGTGTCTCACGCTCTCTCTGAGATTCTGGCGGTGGCGCATCCCTGGAGCAAAGGCCCATAAACGATGTATGAGTGGCCTACGACCTTACTTCAGACTTTCCGAAGGAACTCCACCTCAGTAGAGATGTCAGCTTTCAGCAAGGTTGCCCAGCCAATGTCTGAAGCTGCCCAGTATGCTTCACCCGGAGCCATGTTCATGAATTGTGCCATCGACGCTTTCAAGGCCACCTGGCGTAGCCCGTTCAGCTCCGGTGCGCACGACACCCCCCCCCCTGACAGCCAAGGCTCTGCGTATCCTCCAGTGTCTCGCAAGACACCTTTGGGTTTACCGGTAGAGCCAGAAGTGTATAACCTCACGTTGCAAAGAACGGCCCAACCACCGCTGGACAACTTCACTCTGACCCGGATCAGGCAGGTCACATGTACAGCGGATCAGTTGCATCCACTTGTTCCTTACTGTCACGAGCGTGGGCCGTGGTTTCCTCCCCTTCCGCATTTGTTGTAATCGTCCGATCGAGACCAACATCCCGCACAAAGACAAGCTGTAGTGCAGGAACTGCTAAACATGTTCGGTTCTGCCCTCCCTAAGTATGTTTTACTTTGTTCTTTAATGTGTGTGTGTGTTTATGCGTGTATATATATATATATATATATATATCAACCGCGCAGTATTCGCACGAGCTGCGCAGGCTACTTCTTCTGCAGCTGCCAGGGCCTCATCCCAGTCCTGCAGGCCGAAGTGTTCAGGTGCTTCCGATCGCTGAAAATCGGTCGCTTATTCAATTGCGGCCCGTTGTACTCTAGAAATGTTCAAGTGCCCCTTTCCAGGCAAGGTTTCGACGCTCACGCTCGCCACATTTAGGAAAGGAGCGCGGCGTACATTTGTTGTTCATTGTACAGTAAACACCCATCTATTGGGTCCAAATGCCCGGGAGACGAGGGTGAATTAGCTCAATGCCCTCAGCCTCCAACCTAAACAGCTTCCAGAGTGGACAGGCTGTGAAGATAGCAGGTTGAGCTGAACGCGGCTTGCTTGAAGAGGCGACTGTTGCCGGGATCTGCTTCAGAGCTTCAAGATAGCAAGCAGTCGCCCAACTCCACAACCCGTAGAAAAAGCGGGCAAAACCCTCAGGTCTCTCCAGGTCTCCATCCAAAATAGCCGCTGCTTCGGGCCGCTGTTTGCAGATTCGGACCTTGGCTGCTTGCCCGCCAGAACACGAACACGGCTGGGCTGAAATACTGCATTCCACCTCGCCTCTAATTCTAAGCGCTTGCAGTGTGGCCGAGGGAGTCATTTCCACCAGCTCCAAAGCCTCCTTGATCATAGGCTGATACTCCACAGGTCCTGGCTGAAGGACTCTGAGCAAAAGCGAGACGGTGCCGCGATTTTGGCTCCTTTGGGCTCCAGCCCACAGGAAGACCAGATGATGGCCTTCCCAAATCGAAAGAGGGCAACGGTAGTCGACGGGGGGACCACCGCCCCCGTCCCCGCCTTGGGCTGGAAGTCCTCCAGGCGAGTGGCCAACTCTGGCCTGAAATGGAGAGGGAGTGATGCATGACAGCGCCGCGACGGGCTCTTCTCACATCTCATCGCCGCCAAAGCACCCGGCAAAGCCCCCGAAGACTACGGAGTGCGGCGCGCCGAGGCGGGCACAGGCCAACATTGCGAACACTGCCTGCATGTTCGATGCGCGCTTGGTGTAGGCAGACAAGCAGCAGTCGCTACTGGTAGCTACTGTAGCTGTGGAAAACCTGGAGCTTTGCCTCTGGGATCATGGGCATGTAGATCACAACCTCAGAATTAGCAGCTTTCCCGGCCCGGAGTGCTCCTGCCCTGGGCTCCTGTCCCGGGAGTAAGAAAGCCTCTTCTTGCTTCGAAAGCGCTCGGTCGCCCTTGCCGATGCCCAGCTTGGCAAGTGCACCAGCAGTTCTACTGACCTCACATGTGGCAACGATGACTTCGCCGCTGGCCGCCTTCCAAGGTCACGGCCTCCCTCTGAAGCTCCGAGTAAGTGAAGGTCTTCTTCACCTCAAGCATGCGCTAAGAGAACCTCGAATTCTCGGTGAATTCAATCGGCGAGTTCCAACCCTACGTGCTCAGAATTCTGCAAAGACCAACGTCCAGAACCAGAGTAGTCTGAGTCTGGCGGTGGTTGGTGGCAACATCGCTGGTTCTGTGCTTGATGATAGCTTTGTGGACCTTTCTCCTGCTTGTTGGGGGGAATGGACATTGCAAGTCCATATCTCCCATACCAAAACTGGAAGAAGTTGACTCCTGATTATGCATCTGCAAAGCCTGCACTGTCACAAGCAATCGACCCACATTGTGCAAAGCAGCACCAGTATTTTCCAAAGAAGAGATCATACTGTCTGGCACGGGGCTTCCAGATTCGTGTTTTTCTTGTAGGCTGGGAAGTGGCGATTTTGCAAGACTTGACGATGCCATCCCACTGTTCGTCAAACACCCGCTGTTGCAATGACACGTTTGCAGATCCACGGCACGCCAGCAAGAGGTGAGTCATAGATCAGAGCATCACTGCCACCACGTCCTTGCTCTGATGCTGCGAAATAAACTCCAAGCTGCAAAGCTTTCAGCAGTTGATTTGTACATCACGAATCATTGCACCACGGACGGCCATAGACAGAAGAACAATAACAACATCGATCAATATCGTCCCAAGCGCTCTGAGCTTCAAGCAGGCGCCGTGCAAACATCTATTGAATCTATTGTGCGGGCGCGTCACCAGCCTCAACATGCCTGTCGACGGCATTGTAGCACATGTTCAGCTGGGCTCCTGGTGACCCCATCAAGAACGACAAAAGGAGAGGACTAACATCTTCGACACGAAACGAGGTGTAGTAGTTCCGAACAATTACATACGAAACCTGGAA
Source organism: Symbiodinium sp. CCMP2592 (assembly GCA_905221615.1). Taxonomy (NCBI): domain Eukaryota; class Dinophyceae; order Suessiales; family Symbiodiniaceae; genus Symbiodinium; species Symbiodinium sp. CCMP2592. The sequence continues at coordinate 429,241 of CAJNDT010006020.1, read as the reverse complement.
CTACTGTATTTGGTGCTTTGTACCTCGCCGCTTCCTTGATCCGGCAGCATCCAAAACCAAAGGGGCTCGGTGACGGCTTGTCCTGGAAACCAGCGATAGAATGGCGGATTGCTGCTGTCGAGAACCTTGGTTGCAGACATGGTGCTCTGCAGGAGTGACCTAATCCAAATAAATGCGGATCCAAATAAACTCCCCATTGCTTGGTGCTGAGCCAAGCAGCGGCACTCCATGGTTTGGACCAAGAGACTTCCGCTGCAGCTCGCGACCAAAACCCTGACACGGTTCAGTGTTGTGAAGAAGTGATCCCGGTATCTGCAACTCTGCAATTCCGGATGTTCTGTGTCTGGAAAGCAGCACCGCGCCGTCCACTGGCCCGGCCAAGCTGGCAACTCTCAGTCTTACTCGGGCGACCGATGCGGTGCTGCAAGGCTCACTGCTGCTGAGGCTACGCCGCCTTCTGGATTTGCAATCGACTCTTGGTGCAACTTGCTGTATCTTTCCCTGGAGATGTGCCTTGCACGGAGCCAGAGCTGACTTATGCAGTCGCGACCTGCGCACCTGATTCACCTGCATGTCAGATCTCACGACGGACAGACTGACAGACATTTCGACTGCAGTTGGCTACAGCTTGAAGACTTCAAGAGCTGTGTCTGGTGGGCCTCACGGCATTGAAAACAGCCAGAGGGCGGTGAAGCAGGTTGACCTGCCGTGCCTGGTTGGAGGCACAGCGCGCTCGAAACCAAACCTCAACCTCAACAAATCGTGCAATCCTAAGCCAGATTGATGTCACCAGCGGCTGCTGCATGTTGTATTTTCTGTCTGCAAATCACCCCCTATGCATTATGCATTCTGGCCACGATTCTTTGCCGCAGGCAGGCCGCCATGGCAGGTGGAGTGAAAGCTCTGCACAACAAACGGTTGCTTGAGCTGCACAAGCGGTACAAGCACAAGGCACCTGACAGAAGGTATACACACGTCCAGCTGCACCCACTACCGTCTTCGAATATCTTCGTACATATTATTATGCCCGGAGACACGCGCAAGTGCTTGTGCACGGCCTGGACGAAGTTGGCAGGATCCTTGTCTGCAAAACGGGGATTGGGGGGTTTTCAATGCTTTTTTTACTCACTGCTAGCTGTGCCACTCTCGGCAGAAAATCCGAGGACAGGCCCCAGGGCACTCTTGGGGGGCTTCCAAGCCAGGTGTCTCGGAGCAGCTGCGAGGAGAGAATGTCCTCGGAACCTGAGCAACTTCGTCGCAAATTCAGTCCATGGATTTCTAGCTCAGGCCACAGAATTCCAATGACAACTTCTAGGGGTTTGAAGCAGAGCTCAGAACAGGCCAAATGTGATGTATGTTGCGTTACGGAGTGGGTGGCGTGCTGCAGATTCCAAGCGCAGAATTCCGACTGCTATGACGAAGCATCTTGGAGCCTTCCTACCTTCTGCATACCACCACAAGACAGTGTGGGACTCTGTCCTGACCCAACCGCCCCACCCCCCCCCCCCCTCCCCCAAGGCCCAGGGCTTGATCCGATCAATCCTGAAACGATGCACCGGTGAGTGCACCGCTTCGTGTACCACTGCTTTGCCTTTCCACGGCTTCCTCCTCAAAAGAATCTCTCCTTTCATTCTGGAGCGATGCTTTTGTTGCCGGAGCGCTGGATCGCTGTGCCAAGGCCAGGGTGCGCAGAGCCTCGGAGGCTAAGGCGGCGAAGCTGCTGCGAATAGCCTGGAACATGAGTGGTTTGATTGACCAGCACAGCTCAACATGGTGGTGACAGAGATATCAGAAGCTATGCCTGACGTCCGGCTGCAGAAAGCTCCACAGGGCCCCCGGGGAGGAGAATGCCTGAGCATTTTTCGACCGAACATCACCTCTTCCGCGCCTGAGTGCAGCAGGGCGGCTCGAGCATCGCTCAAGGATACTCTCCGGAGCTCCCTTGACGTAGAGCATCTTGCCACAAGCCTCTCAGGCTTTCTGCAACTATGTGACTATGCAGTCCTGACGCCAATCCGGCCTTGCCAGGCTTTGGTGTGCCGCAAACCAGGGAAAGAGATTGTGATTGCTGAATCGACCGGTGCGCTAAAGCAGTTTTTAATGTCAGATCGAATGAAGAAACAAGGCCGCTGGCCTCGGAACAAAGCACGCTCATGGACTTGCGGTCACGAGTGAACTCGAGGGTGGCTTTCTTCTGCACGTTCGAGGTCCAGTACCTCGCGGTTCTACTTCTACACTGCCAGAGCATCCTCAAATGTCCTCAATGACTGGTGTTGCATGTGCTCGGTTCTCAAAGCTGGTGCATTTGTGGAGCAAGCACTTTTTTGCGTCTGGCCGTTTCTCTCGCTCCGCGCGTTGTCGTTGGTGCAGCGTCTGTGGCTGACCCTGAATTGACGTGCCGTTGCTACTGTACGAGGTTGACACAAACATTTCTCACAGCTCGTCCTTGGGCGGGACCATCTTCTTAACACAGTCGCAGACCGTCTTCGTCTCGCCGGTCTTCTCATCCTTGTCTTCGCGGTATCCTGACTTTGGCATGACAAGGAAGGGGCTGCCGACAAGCTGCACACTTACCCACGAAGTCCACGAATTAAGCTGAGCTGAGTGGCGCAAGACAGGGAAGTCGTCATTCGGGCAAGAATGCGTCTGGCCATCCATGTCCCAACAGGGATGCGCTCTGCAGAAGCACTCCTTGCAATCGTCTTGTGCTAGAAACTTTTGACTGGTGTTCGGCTGGTTGCTCAGATCGACAATGCCCGGGGTACAGAATTTGGGGAAATCATCCGACGGAGTTCTATTTGCGAGTCGATCGATCGGAGGGGTCGGCTGCACTTAGAAGGCCAAACTTTACGTCCTCTCTGGCCAGGATCTAAGCAGCGGGCTGTCGTGTTGCCCAAACCCCCCGCCTCAGGTTGCCCGCCAAAGGTTGGTCGGATATCTTCAAATTTCGTGATTGTTTTGGCAGCATGGGTTGGCAAATACTGACTTTCCGTCGCTGTCCGCAAACTGTCGCCGGAAAGCTCTTTAGGGCTTGGGAACATGTTTTACTCAAATAATAAACAGACTTCATCACATCACCACCCCTAGATCTCGTCTTATCACATGGGGCGTCGAGTGAGTAACCTGGTGAAGGCAAGCAGTCAAGGCTCCTTGGTGCTGTCGTTGTAGTCCAGGATCGGAAATTTCTCGTCCCGGCAAAACTGATCTTTGCACAAGTGCTTGCTCAAATAGACCTGCGCGTGTCCGACTGCGGCTTTACACCTTCACTCGCTCTAGGTTCCTGGCGGTAGGCTTTACTTAGCAACGGCCCCTCATCCGGGAGCACCAGTTCCCGGGTCCCACAAAAGGAGTGGTACACTCAGATCTGATCTTCGCAACACTGTTGTCTGATTCCAGTAGGTGCAGCCAAGCCACGCTTTGGAAGAATGGATGCGTCGCACACTCACACTTCAGCTTCAGATCCTGCTTGCATGCTAAGCTAGCTGGTGCTTGGCTTGTCGTCGGTTTGGGACTTTGGACTGTACTTGCATCACACTTGCTTCGAGCAAAGCTGCGACTGCAGTCTAAGTCCTTTCGAAGGCCCTGCCTGGTCGTAGTGAAACACAAGGTATGGCATCGCGGCATCTGGACAACTGTGGATAAGCCCACTGTCGTCCCAGCACGGGTGTGACCGGCACACGCACTTCCTCGAACCGTCATTGCCACATGCCATACGGCGACGCAACGGAACACGATAGAAGCCAGCAACTATTGCCGCACAAGCCACTTCTCGTCTGGATCGTAGTCTAGCATCGGATGTTGGGGAGTTTCGCAGATCTGGCCGCGGCACATGGACTCCAAATACATAGAGCTGGCAGCTGCACCCAGCAGCAATTGTCCGAGGACGGTAGCGAACAAGGCCATGGGCATCAAGCAACCTAAATCTAAGCGTGTCTTCCAGTAGCCTCCCTGCTTTGAGCACACAGCTCTCAATGTTCTTGCTGCGAGCAGTGCAACTGCTTCACTCAAGAACCCTGGACAATTCCCGGGTCACTTGCAAAAGGCCATGGCATCTTCGCGATGGCGTGATTTCTGCCAGCACCTTCCTGGAGGACTTGCATGTCTACAAGCTCGTCGTCAAGCTAAACCCTTCCCTACCGACATGAACTTTGAGCCCCAACAAAGATGCTGAATCGCACAGGCCCTCCGCTGCAAAAACGGAGTAGTCGTTTCCACTGAACGGTGGGAACATGATGTCAACGAAGCGGCCATGTAGCGACGGGTCGGGCACGCCGAGCTTCTCCACCAGAGTCAGCAAGGCCGCCTCTGGCTTGTGCAATCTGTAGCCTAGTGCAGGTCAGCCGCCCCGCGCCTCGGTGGGCTCCCCGATTCTGCGGAAGGACCCAGCCTCGACTTCCAACCTGTAGTCTGGAGGGGTCAAGGCGAAGCAATGAAAAGCGCGAAACCGACTGGTACTACGCACCTGGATTCATTGCAGAGCGCGGCAATCTTCGCAAAAGCCTGCAAGCTGCCCTGCTGCTGCCAATCCTGTATGGGCTGATGTCACGTCCGGCCGTGGAGCATGGAGCGCTTCAGGAAGTGCAGACGAGGGGCCACTTCTGCCAAGCCCTGGACGAACCCTACAGGTGTGTAGCTGTGTCCCTCCACAACGTAGGAAACCATCTCAGAACCTGGAAGGACCGCCGCGGCTCGGAAGATCAAAGCTTCAGATCAACTGCAGTAGAGGCACTCGATTTTGGAAGGACCAGCCGTGTGCAGCACATCTCCTGAGCATCTCGGCATGAGACAGCAATATACAGCAATGGCCCATCAGAACTATGCTCTGCCTCTGCAAGCCGTACCAGCATCAAATCTGTCGGCGTGCAGTGACGTGCATATGACGGGTGTCCGATGCCCTTCAAGCACGAAACTTCTCAATTAGATCATGTCAAACCATGCGGGCACTATGCATCCACGCCACATTTGTGGTCAGAGTTCCAGTCTTGTCAGAACAGATAACCTTGGCCGCTATGAAAACAGCTCGTGCAGATGATACATCAGACATTTGCACGGCCAAAGATCCAGCACTTCGTGTGGATGGACAGACGTTGAAGAGCATTCCACTGCGCTAGCAGTCCACACCACCCCTTTCCCCATGAATCCGATCAGTGCCGTGGCACAGATGTGCAGCCCAATGTTTCCACGGATGGCAGTCTCCGCACAATGGCATTCCTCAGTGCAGGACAGGCTGAGTCAGATCAGCTGCCAATCGCGAAGAGAATTTGCAGCCTTGGCCTTGGACCTGCTGCACAGTGTGGGCAAACATCTCCGGCTACTGGAGACTTTGCTACAGCTGGGCTTGCAAGCCCTGCGGTGGAGAAAGCGCGCAACCAAGGATCTTCTTCGCCATCTCGCTTGTGCCTGGCAAACAGACCCGTTTCGCACTGGCCGTCCGGTGGAACCGAAGCATGGGATGACACGTTGTTTCTCCTTCCTGCTGCTGGGACTTCCAGCCTAGTCATCATCCCAAACCTAGAACAAGAGTCAGGTTGCTAATGGCCTTCTTATGCCTTGCAGATGACCACCCGGAAACTCAGCTTCCAAACCGGCACCATCAAGGATCCAACTTATACCCTTCCTGGCCAGCCAAAAGAAGAATGGCATGATGGGACGTCGCCCACAGTTAAACGTGTGCCTTCGCGGAACACCCCACCAACCCCCTGGCTTGCAGATGCCTAAGGCGAGGCAGGTCGTGATCACTGCTGGCAGGCCTCCAGCCAAGCGCTTTCAAGCACCACTGCACTTATGCTGCGCACTTAACTCTTAAGAGTCTTAACCCATCCACACAGGTTGCAAGCACTGGTTGCTTTCGCCTTCTGGGATGGCAGCGACAGCAAGAGCAACAGCAATCCTGAGCCGCTTCAGTCAGGCCTTAAGGAAGTCAGCACAAGAAGAGCGTGCGAACACTTTTGCCCCAATCGAAGGATTTGACATCGCAAAAAGCCGGAACCAGCAGCTCATGTTTCGTGCCGCTCAGTCTCAGGGTCCGGCACTGATAGCTAGTATAAATAGCGCATTCTGCGTTCACGTGCGCAAAACTCTGGTGAGGAAAACATCTTCTGAAACGAAGACAGACAGCACCGTTCGGTGAATGTCAAGGGCATGCCCCACCACAATGCATGCCGGGAGTATTAGCTCTGGGCCGCAGGTTAATTTCACGCCTGCCTGCAACTCCACGAACGTCGATAGTGCTTTCTTTCACCAAGTACTTTTCCAGACACTTTGATGCTAAGGCTATGGGCAGGCCAAGTTCAAGCCACAACCTCGCAGCACTAGGCCGGCCGGATCTCCAGGGCCCGCGTGCTGTCGTGTTGATCAACCTGGGGATCCCTCTTGAACGCAGGTTTTCAGGATGACTTCCCGGGAACCATGGCAAGACTGGTGGGACCGGCTGAATCGTGGTTGCATGGTTACATGCCTTCCCATCTTGCAGAGGCTCCCGGGCATCCTGCCACATTTCATTATCGCGGCCGCCCGCTTTCCCGATCTAGACTTGGAAAGGCATGGACGTCCTAGACGGGCATGGGGCCACTTGGCATATACAGTTCTGAAGCCAAAAAAAGGCCGTTATTCTGCTCGCAAGCTTCCGTTCCTGAAGCCTCAGGCAGCCAGGCCGCCTGCCTCAGGACCTCACTCTGCATCGTTCGTTTCCATGCGGCTCCTGCGCATCTAAGACTTCGCTGTAGTCCAAACACAAAACACGAGCGCCTTTTCCAGGCTCGGGAGCTGCGCCCTCGCACTTAGATGCACTTGTTCAGCATCTTCTCTCCCTCAGTCTGTCTCCTGCTCTTCTGGAGCTGTCCGGGACTGGACTTCTGGGTTGGGCCTCCTTTGTCCTGACAGGCGCACAGGACAGCGCGATGGAAACTTTCAGAGCACAGCCTTCGAGCTCGAGCTGGGGTCGGCCGACTTCCGCTTGGGCTCAGCGGCCTGGTCGTTGGAAGTCTCGCGGACTCGAGTTTGAATTTCTACTGACCCCTTACAATACCTCTTAGCTGAAGGCACGGTCTCTCTGAAGCAACGAGTCCAGTGTATTGAACTAATGGCTCACGTACGCTCACGTCAGCATGCGCTTACGTGGGAAGGCTGCCTTCTTTGCGGCCAGGCCCTTCTTTGAAGGAGCTTTCGGAGTAACCGCAGCTGCCCTGGGCTGGGCTCTGACAGCTCAACAGTCTAGGCTTTCAACTGGGTGGATCGACCGGGCTGTGAAGTACTCGATGAGTCGATGACTTGTTGGACGAGGTCATCCCCAGAACCTAATGGGACCTTGTTCCTTGAGAACGAGAACTCGCAAGACCAAGCTCTACACAGGCACGATCAGGCCTGACTTTCCGCTAACGCCTTCCCTCCCGACTCTCGAACCGATGCCGCTGACAATGAAATCAATGAAGCCTACGCGTGAGAGACCAGCAGCACTGGCTGCAGCCTACACGTGACATCATCGTCTGTCTCTCTCTCTTGCTTGCTTGCTTGCTGAGGGGTATGGGCCCTGAAAGGACCCTGGCCCGAACGCCTACCCCCACAACGTCTGTCTCTCTCTCTCTCTCTCTCTCTCTCTCTCTCTCTCTCTCTCTCTCTCTCTCTCTCTCTCTCTCTCACAGCGACCAAGAGGTCCAGATCGAATCTTTGTACAGAGAGGGATTCGTAGCTTCGATCTCCGCGGTCTCTGTCTCCGCCTCCTCTGGGTCAACCTTCCGTGCCAAAACAAAACATTATAAGCAAGCCGCTAGGAATTCACGAGCCTCGATGGCGACCGGCTGGACCGGCTCCTTGGAATCTCCTGCACTCCATGCTGAAGTCATGATGCAAGTTCTTCCGGCAAGATTTCTGAGAAAGTAATGGTAGTAACTTCTGCTGCCGTAGGTTGACACATCAAATGTGGCAGCCGATGCAAACGCAGTCGACTACAAAGCCGCCCTGGCGATGCCCAACCAATCAATCGGGGGACTCTTCTTAATTAAAGATGAATGCTGGCATGTGCTGCTGTGCCTGGGGCCGGAAGCTAATTGTAGCCGAACGTTGTATCCCCGAATCGTCCGAGAGGAAGATTTCATCATGTTTACAGCAGGCAGTGCAAAGCCTAAAACAAGAGCCTGGCACAACGTGTCATGCTAGGAAGAAGAAAAGCTATTAATCGCATTTGCTCACTGAGAAGCAGAAGCTTGAGCAATGCTTCCGAAGGAGTATCTATGGACTTAGAGCATATCCCGCAAACCAAGCTCGAGACTGCCATCGGCGACATACTGTTAATCACTACTCTCGCAACTCGCTCGCTTCGTTTGAAGGTTTCAGCTCCCACAGCTTGGCCAATCAGGCGCGGCAACTGCCTCTAATGTGTGTCTAACATGTAGCATGCGGTTCACCATCTTCTTCTGAGGGTTTGGGGCCGGGGCCTTTGTTTTGCTGGCTACACCCTCATGCCTGGCTCGGAGTCTTCTGCGGGCTTGCCGATCACAGAGCCAGTGCTCCTTTGCCGACGGAGTGCAAAGTGCACTTTGTGCAGCGCTTGCAAGATGCCAGAGGGAAAACCGGCACGGAGGGACGGCACTTGACTTGGCCAGGTCACGAAGCCGAGGCATCTGCAGCCTGGACCACAGGATGGGCTCTCGAGCAGTGGCAGTGCAAAGCGTGCTGGCCAGGCCTTTTCAACGGCAAGCTCGGATGGTACGCTGGGGGCAGTCCTTTTCCAACAAAGCAGTCATGTAGACTGATGACACCCAGGCTTGCTCTACGAGCTCGAGACTCGAAACGCCGAAAGCTTGGCACTGGCGTGCAAGCAAAACCAAACAGAAAATCTGACGACATCCGTAAAACTCGTGTGCTGCATAGGCGCGAGTTCTCCGCTGCAAGGATATCTGTTAGGAGGGTGTTCTGCACAGGCATTGGCAAACTGCGGCAACTCAGAGAGGGAGCGCACGCAGGCAGACTGCGAAGCTACTCTGCCTCGTCCACCAAGCTTGCTGTGCTCATGCTTGCGGTGCTTTGGGCACCTCAGGTCATATGTCGCCTTTTCCAACCTGACTAGGCCAAAAACCCAAACTCCGTTCGCCGTGGGGCCCTTCTTCTTCCGGCTGCGAAGGAATCCTCGGGCACAGGACCGCGAAATGTTGAAAACCCGCTTGGTGTCTGCTTATTCCGAGAGGCGCTGGCGCAAGGTGATCTGTGATTGCTTTGCTGTCGAGGCCGACTTTGCCCGCACATCTTTCTCCACCGCCGTCCTTCATCTACGTGAGGCAGAAAGAGCCCCCCCCCTGGCGACACTGGTGAGGAAGCCCTGCCCGAGTCCTGTTCGCAAGGCCCCAGTTCTGCGTCCTCACGCTGCTGTAGTCCTTGGTCTTCGGTCCGATTAGGAGCTTTTTTGAACCTTCTGCCAGCCTGGGACTGTGTCGCATCTGTTGTCCGCCTGTGAGTCTGTTGCGCCATGGCTCTGCCAGCTCGAGCTCTGGACACCTCTGGAAACCGAGTCTGACTAAACTCTGGGGAGTCGGTTCCTGTGCTGACACGCAACACCCCCGGCTCTGGGAGCTACGACGGGTACGTGCCAGGTGCGGTAGTGCGTCGATTGTGTCGAGATTTGCCACTGTGCCCACTGTTGTCGAACCTGTGTGTTTGCGTCGAAAATACAAGCCTGGTGTCTCAACATGTCTCAACGTCAATATCTGTTCGCAGTTCGGCTTCTATCGCGTGTTGAAAGTGGTGCAAAATCATCAGCTACTTTGGGATGATTCTGGAACATGCTTTCCCTGGTCCTACAATGCAGTGTTGACAGTTTTTGCCTTCTGCCTGGGTCGTTGAGATTCTTGTGCACTGCGGCCCACGCCTGCAAACCACGGGCTGCAGCAGCCTGGACAAGCTGCGATTCATCTCCTGGGCACTGGGTGGTTCGAGCCGTGTCTCTGGGCATACGCATCTACTCAGATCGCTCCGCCGGGCACTGCCAGTCTAATCACAGAAGAAGGATGTCGCGCCGTCGCTCAGCGGAACATTCCAAAAAGCACCCCTTCCGCAGAAGCCTCGAGTCTGCTAGCGAATTGAGACTTGTGCAAGCTGGTATCCCTCCCGGTTGCTCAATTAGCAACCTGCACAGGTCACCACGGGCGCATATCGCACCACCCTCGTGCGTGTGGCACGCCTGAGACCCTGATCTGAACATGAAGTGCTTGTGCTCTTTGCTGATGGTTGCAGCAGAGACAAGAGACATTCTCGCTATACCTGCTTTTCGGCGAAGCCCAACAAATGGAACTCCTCGCAGTAGTCCCTCAAAGGCAAATCGTTCCAATCATCATTGAACCTCTGCTCTGTGATGTGATGTGACGGCTGCGCAGCAAAACCGTCGCTGTTGCTTCAGACTTCGCTGAGTCACGGATTCTCGAGTTCGCCGGCGGTATAGTTCACTCCCCAAAGAGCCTAAGGGACAGGAGGGGAACATGCTACCGACAGTGAGTGCACGTTCACGAGATCTAGTGACTGTGAACATCGTGCACAACACCTTTCGTCTCCCGAACTGATCCTCCAAAGCCTTCTCTCGCTGCTTGGCAGCAGTGATGCTAATCGTCGTGATGCCCCAGCACCATGCCTCCGACTCCATCGCGGAGGCACAAAGCACCTTCCAGCTGCACGCGTTGGGCTCTGCATTCGTGATGGATGCGAGCCGACATGAACAACCTCCAGTTTCCCGGTCTGAGGCTGCTGCGGGCATAATTAAACTGTTCGCCATCAGAGCGAAAGCTATCATCTGCGCATATGGGAAAGGGAAGGACACCTTAGATCCGATCCGATTCGATTTCTTTCCCTGAAGGTTTTACCGATCTTTTCTGGACCGGCACTGCCCTTGACGGAGTCCAGGATTCATTCGACATGGTGCAGACATGACTTCTTCAAGCGTGATCGTGGCCGCTTGTCGCATGCATTGATTTCGTCCCATCCTTGCTTCGGAGCGGCATCTATGATTGTCTGAACCTGCTCCAGGGAAACACGTCCCCGCGACAGCTCTTGAAAGACTCGCGTGATGATGGGGGGCGGAACGTCCAGAACGTGCGAATCCTCGGATGGTTGCAGGTGCGGCCACGGGCCAAGAAGCCCTGGCTTGAGTTGATATGCTTGCTGGGGCGCAATGTGGTTGACCACAGCAGCTTGTATCCACTGCAGTATGACCTCGCACTTATCCTGAGCTGTACCCGCAGTGATGTTCCGCACATGCATAGCGCATCAGACGTATGTGGACAAACTCTCTCTGCAGCCAAGAATCTTCCTGCTGCCGCACGTAGGCAACACTCTCCTACAAATCACGGCAGCGTACTCTAAACCTCGTGGATGATGTGGATGGAATGTGGACACGACTAACACCGACAGTGCAATGCCAATGAGGCGAACTCGCCGAAAACAGACTCTCCTCCAATACTTGCAGGACATGCCACCGCTACACTTACCGGCAAACGTGTCTTGGACGTGCGCTGTTCCGCGAATGCCACCATGCTTGGAAATTATGTCCGTAAGGACTTGCACTGGCTTCATCGGGGATGCCGGCCGCAGGGTCTATAGTTTAGCATTTAAGTGAAAACCTCTGGCTTGACCGAAGCCCTTTGGCGATCCACGCCATGATTGGAGTCTTTAGCCGGGCGGGGGTTTCGGAGTAACGTCAAGTCAACCGTCATCCTGACCCTGGCGAAACTCCACCCCAATAATGCCGTGTGGCTGAACTGAGTCCGGAGATATCCAAAACCTTCCAAGGCAGTGAAGGTTGTTTCTGTGGGCATTTCTAGAATTACCAAGAGGGTGTCGCAAAAGCTCTTTCCACTGCAAACGCTTCCCCATCCTTCCCCGAACCGGCGGCAAGTTTATGCTATGAGCTTGCAGAAACCTGCAACCTTTTGCGGAGTCTCTACTGCAAGTTTCTGCAGACTGCAGACGTCTGGTTCGTTTTGCTTCCAAATCTCGGCAGCCCACCAGCAATCAAGCTATTCTTTGTTCTGGCATTGGCTGAGTACAGCACAGCTGCAACCGTCTCCGGGAATTTTGCACTTTGCCCGAAGCACTCGCACAAAGAATGACAAAGAGCTCGAACAACATCCTAGCTGTTCTGCCAGTGCAGAAACAAGAACCATCAGCGATTGCGCGCGATGAATGCATGCAGCGTCGCACGCAGGCCTCGAAGCCCAGATCATGGCCTGCTAGCTGCTCCAAGGCTGTAGCCCAAAGCATGGATACCAGTCGGACCAGCCTGGCAAGGGGAAGCTTTGGAATCTAACTTCTTATCGACTTTCATGCCTGTACGAGCCTCTGGTATGTCAAGCTCTGTACTATCGTAGCACTCGCTGATACTCGCTGCTCAGTGGCCCAGTTTACGACCGTCTCCATCCCAACTTGAAACTTAAAAACTGTGAACATTCAAAACTGTAACACCTGGGATTCCGGCTCAGCCACGATACACTTGCAGATGCTGAACCAAGGCACAGGTGCTGAAACTTTGCCACCTCGTCCTCAAAGTGATGTGAGGTGCCGCGTTGCAGGCAGCTGCAGTTCAGCAATGGAGATGTCACTTGTGAGCATGGATAGCTGTCCTCCTTCTCCTCTTTTCTGCTGCAGAAGGCAAAGAGGCTGGATGCGGCACCGAACCACTCCCCCCTCACTTGCTTCAATTTCGTGGCACCTGACGCGCAAACAGTCTGCATGGCTGTGAGCTGACGCTGGATGTTCGTGCCCGGGACTGGTACATGCATTATGCGCCTGATGTGCGTACAGTCTGTCGGTGAAGCTCACTTTTGATCAAACTCGTGTGCTGTGCAGCATTGCGCGACCAATGCCGTGTTCCATGAATCGGCATTACACCATTATGCACCATCCCGGAGCCCATCACACGGCGGCCTTCCCAGTATCTGGAATATGCCTGGGTGGTCCGGAAGACCACCAGGAATGCCAGCATGGCCTTGCTTCTGAGTCTGTAAATCTCATTCGTTCGTTGCGGGCAGTGGCTTTGGAAGGTTCCTCTCAGCATATCCGACGACACGAAGCTGCAAGTGTTGATGCTTCTTAAGGCGGCTGCGCCTTTTTCGCAAAGTTCGAAGCATCTCAACTCCGCAAGCCCAAAACTACTAACTACTCTTACGCTTTCATCTTCAAAAACGTGAGTTCGGAAATCTAGCTTGGGTTGCCAGCTGGCGTGAGATGCTTGAGACGTCTGGAACGCATCAGACCCATTGGGGCTGCGATTGTAAAACGTTGAAACTTACACACGGTTTTCGAGGCAACTAAGCAACTAAAAGAACCGAGAAAGGCAAGTGCGGCAAATTGACATTGGTATTCTGATTGTTGCGGCTTGTCGGCACGCTTCTTATCCACTGGAGTGCAATAATGAGCAACGAAGTAGCATTGTAGGCTGCCCAAGCTTGGCTAACCTGAGCATGCACATATGCGACACACATCTGAGCCGGAGTGGCATGCTGTCAGACGATAACAAAATCAAAATAAGGACTCAGTCATGCATGGCACATACGGACACAAGCACAAAAGACGGAACAAGTCCGTTGCTGCGCTTCCCAAAAAATGGGCACGGTGCTTGCACCACTAAGGGTCAAACAGAGAAGTTGTCCATTGTAACCTCCAGCTGCTTCATCAGAAGGCTGAGCCTTAAGCCAGGACTCAATGGATCGAACCCATTCTCTCGTGTCGCAATCATACCATGTCCCGACATGTCAAAAGATTAATCCTGTCCTCTTACTGAGCCCAGTGTCCCCACTGCCAGGATGCCGCTGGGGATGCCCCAGAGCATGGCTTTGGGCAGCACGGAGCCAGCTAAGGAGAATGCAAAGCCGACGTGCCATCGACCTGGCAGGGTGAGAGCACGTGGCATCACCTCAAAGTTATGGGAGGGTCGCTGGGATTCGGCCTTCCTGCCTGGATGGTACACGATCATCGCAGAATCTCGTGCACCAAGCTTCGGTTCAGGTGACGACAAGAGGTGGCTTGAGGACTCCTTCCCCGTGGTGCCATGCTCACGCAGCCGCTACGACGAGCTGTTTCTGAGCGAGTGCACTGTGGACTGATCAGGCGTTTTGATATGTTGAGGGAACTGCCTGCTGCAATGCCATGCAGGGAGGGTTGGGTCGAGCAGATGGTTGGGTCGAAGGGGGCTTTAGTTCAACTTCCAACGATGAGCTGTTTCTCTGTCAAGGTTCGAGCCCAGCTCTGCACCGGCCAGGCCATGTGACATGTCTTTAAGGTGAGTCGGTCCTAGCTTTCGGGTAATCAGATAGTGAACCGACTGGATGCTTCCTGTTGGTATGCCTGATGCCGGAGTTACGAGTCGAAGGCTACCTGCTCATGAAGTCAAGCAGCTTGAAGTAGTAAATGCAGCCGCGGATTACCTCATGCCACTGCAGACAGTTAGAGATCCAAAGCCCACCAGGATGATTCCCCGCATCTTGCCGGGAACGCCAAGTCACCCAGTCCTGCCTCTAAGGCCCCCCACATATGAACTCAATCATCACGGTGGGCATCGACCGCACAACAGTGTTGAACAATTTTTTTGTGCAACTGCAATTGAGACATGTGCACCCAAGCAGCAAGTGGTTGCACACTGTCTGACAGAGACAAGCCGCAAAAATATTGCTAAAGTGCAGCCGGATCCGATGCAGTTGCCCTGCTGCTGCTTTTACACTGGCCAGGGCACGGATCCATGGACGGGATCGAAGAAGTGCTTGTAATTGATCAGCCACACCTGAGGCAAACTGCTGAGCAGGGGTCATGCTGCGTCAGCAGGACAACTATCGGTTCCCGAACACGTAGAAGGTCAGTCAGTCTGAGGCTGGCACCAAGAGGCAAATAGCAAAGATAACCTGGAACCCGAGAGCAATGAGACTTGATGGGAGTCCAGGGGAGGTCTTCCAAATCCGAGCCCTAAATTCCAATGCCGATGCCGGGGTATAACGCCAAAGATGAAGAAGGCATACGTCTACTGCGACTGCATAACAGATCACAGATGGAAAGCATCGCCTTGGCCAGCAAGTTGCCGAAATCGTCCAGCTTTTGCTGCAGGGGTGTCTGCTCCTGGCACTACGCTTGTAGGTCCTAGTTTTCGAGGTCCGATGCGGCGATCGTCGAGATAGCTGACGCTATGCGCGAGCTGGACCAGCTGCTTTCTAGTCTTTTGCTGTTACTGATCGTAAGGAAGCCTGGGATACTGGGATTCCAGGGTGGTTCAGCTTCGGAACGCGGAGCGCGTGCCAGTGACTACCCTATAGTGCACGCAATGGAAACACAATGCAGAGCTATGCTGGCCCTGGCAACAGCTGCTCAAACAAAACAGGTTCCTCGGTCTCTCTAGGCGCATGGATGACTGGACGACGGCAAAAACGGCAACCTGATCAAAGATGACGAACTCAAACCTACTCGCCTCTTCGCCCGCTGCCAGCTGCACGGCATCCTCCATCCGCAAGTGTTCACAGCATGCAGCCATGCTCGCGCGGGCACATCAACACCAGCGAGGTCTCCTGGATCGCTCCGATTTCAGTCGCCATTCCCGTTGCAGTGACCACACCCATGCACGCACCATTGGAAATCGTCGTAGAGGCAAATAGCATATTTACCTGCCCAAGGCCAACTCCCCTGAAGACTTTCTAACATGCTTCAGTAGGTCCCTATCTGAGTCTAAGAAATGGTCCCTTGCTGGGCCTTGCCCTGGATGATGGTCTCTAGAGGCAGGCACATGGCCGGGTCTTTGGAAACGCTTTGAGATTCGCCCGTTAGCTGCGACCTGGGCTTGCCACGCAGCTTGATTGAGGAATCTTTCCGATCCTCTGATTCTGACAAGGAGCTGCTCGACGCGAATTGTCGTACTGTTCAGGGTTGCGACGCGAAGATCTGCTGGAACTTTGTCACCAACCTTGACCTCAAGCAATCATTCATGCACTGCTTCAGGAGGTCGCAATGCGCTTAGCTGGCAAGGCACCTGTACTACGTCCCCAGGAACAAGGCCAGCTGCATTCACGGTTGTCCTGGATGGCCAGGGCCAACACGCGGTACGCTAGACTTGTGTCGCAGCAATTCTCTGTGAACGTGCCCCTTCTCCAGATCAGTCCAGCACCCATCACGAAGGACAGCTGCCGTGTCGGGTTGTAGCCTGGTCCCCCGACATCTATCGTGATCCCACCGAATCAACCCGAGTCTTTGAGATAGCTTCAGTGCAGGAATCCGTCCGTCCGGCCTTTTCAAAGCATCCAGCGCCTTCTCCGCATTGGACTCTTGCCAAACACCAACCTAAGAAAACACTGCTACTGTCATCTATTGCGGGATGCAAGTGATGCAACTCCAGAGCGTACATTCGAAGCAGCGTCATGCACATAGCGCAGTCGGACTTCAGACATTGACCATATGCCCACGTGACCTATATAGAGTAGCTCCCCTTGCTATGGTTGCGCAAGTCACGAACGCGTTCGCGATGAGGATGAGGAGGATGACGAGCCTTGCATGTAGCAGCCAGTTGTACAAAGCTTGAATTGGACTCCGGTCATCACGTCAGCACAAGCAATAACTAGACAAGACTGAGCAAACATGGAAGTCGCTGCAAGGCTGTGAGGGCTCCAAGGCATTTGTAGCGACGAAGCGGCGGCTCAACGAATGCAGTGATCCCTTCCTGACGTCAGGTCGGAGATCTATGCCCCAGTCAAAACACAGTTGAGCTGACATCGCCGGTGCACTTCCCCATGGTGTGCGGAATTCTTCAGACGCGAAGGCCTCGCTACTTTTCTCGTCCAGCGCAGCCAAGACGAACGAGACCACCGCAGAGACCAGCAGGATTCGCACTAGCCTTCGCACTGAAACTTCGCCCCTCCGGGTCAAGCCGCCCAGGCTTTTCTATGCATTGCATCCAACATCAACTTGAACTCACTTGATGCTCATGTATGTCCATCTGCAAGCTTTTGGACCAAGACATTAGGTTGAGGCGGGAGGCGGAAGGCACTCTAGCTTAGTCCACGCTGGCCCCCGTGGTCGCACTGCGCTCATCTCTTTTACAAACACTCCGCCACCAATTAGCTGAGCAACAAGTCTTCGAACTGAGCCAGGATCAGCTTCCAAAGGGACTTCTTCTCCTGTCCGTGATGATCCAGGTCTGCTTCGACCTTCTCTCATTTCGACTCCCGGAGACCTCCTCCGCCAATTCGTTCGGGCCATGGCGCAGCCTTTGCTGGAGCACCTGCCAGAACAACCTCTGGCGAAAACTGTCGCGTATCGAGGCTTCTTCCTCGAGCTTGCTGCCTGACTGTGGGTGAGCCCGGTCTCCAAACTGACGTGGAAGTGGGCCAAGACATCCTCAAGACAGAATCCACCATGTAAACACCTTCTGATTGGGCCGAGTGCTGGCCGAGCGATGCAAGCGGGAATTTCCGCGCCTCAGCCGATAGGGTATGCGGGTGCCTCAGGTCCTCTTCCAAGGCCACAACCTTGCCGACACAAAGCGTGATCTATTCCTAAGTCAATGCACAAAACACCCCTCCCAGCAAGCCTTGTTCATATCATCCCCACCGCGGCAAGCGCACTCCACGACGCTTCGCAAATGGCCGCTACATGCTGTCGAACATGGTCGATAGGCTAAGACTCATGAAGCCGTTATCCACCAGGCTGTACCTCACAACCCGTCCAAAATCTTGAAGCAGTCTACAGTCAGGCTTCTTGATTGGTTGGCTTTGTGGTTGGCCATGGCTTCTCCAAATGAGCTGTCGAAGCATCAGTCACTCACTTGAATAAGCTTCCCTCGTCACTTTTTTATTGTACTGACCTGGGTATGGAGCAATCACGCACATCGTCCAGATGACACTCGTCAAGAAACATGGCCCACTTGCAGCCCTGCTAGCATCTCAACTCGGTCACGACAATCACTAATCACCGCAGCAGCAGCAGCAGCACAAGTCGGGAACGCCCCGAAGAGCATGAAGACCTTGTTCTTCCCCTTTGCTTCGGGAGCCCGAACAGAGAGCACATCCTGCAGAGCAAAGTGGATGACTCACGATGGCGCGACTGTGCGTGCCCCCAGGTGCCGGGCCAAGTCCACGGACCTTCCGTCAGCCAAGCTTGTCCTGCTCACTGTCCTGCGTTGCTGTCTTGACCGCCCGCCCAGACGAAGCTACAGCTGTCTGCTGCTGAAACTTGCCATGAGAAATAAAATACATTCCAAGGACTGTCGTGCTTGACAAATGACTCCTTTCCGGGGCGGGTAGGATCTGATGTGCCTGTCTCCGTTGGCTGCTTACGAGTACCGGCACCCATCGTAATACATATAGATATATGAAAACGAAGACACACAAACACAGATATGTGCGCTTGTATAGATATATATATATATGTAAGAGAAACCTTTATGTATAATGTGGAGTTCCTGTTTGGGGTATTTAAGCCAGAATGGGATTGGATAGTTTAGATAGTTTGTGGGACGCTGGGGAGGGCTCAAACTATCCAAACTATCTAAACTATCTAAACCCATCCCGGTTTAGATAGTTTAGATAGTTTGGGCCTTCCCCCGTGCCACCCAAACTATCTAAACTATCTAAACCCCTCCCGGTTTAGATAGTTTAGATAGTTAGGATAGTTTAGATAGTTCAGATAGTTTGGGGGTCTCCCGCTGGTCTGGAGAGAGAGGGGTTTAGATAGTTTAGATAGTTTGGGCCTTCCCCCGTGCCACCCAAACTATCTAAACTATCTAAACCCCTCCCGGTTTAGATAGTTTGGGGGTCTCCCGTTGGTCTGGAGAGACAGGGGTTTAGATAGTTTAGATAGTTTGGGCCTTCCCCCGTGCCAGCCAAACTATCTAAACTATCTAAACCGGGAAGGGTTTAGACCAGAGCAGCGGGAGCCCCCAAACTATCTAAACTATCTAAACTATCCAAACTATCTAAACTATCTAAACCCCTCCCGGTTTAGATAGTTTAGATAGTTTGGGCCTTCCCCCGTGCCACCCAAACTATCTAAACTATCTAAACCCCTCCCGGTTTAGATAGTTTAGATAGTTTGGATAGTTTAGATAGTTTACATAATTTGGGGGTCTCCCGTTGGTCTGGAGAGAGAGGGGTTTAGATAGTTTGGGCCTTCCCCCGTGCCACCCAAACTATCTAAACTATCTAAACCCCTCCCGGTTTAGATAGTTTAGATAGTTTGAATAGTTTAGATAGTTTAGATAATTTTGGGGTCTCCCGTTGGTCTGGAGAGAGAGGGGTTTAGATGTTTAGATAGTTTGGGCCTTCCCCCGTGCCACCTAAACTGTCTAAACTATCTAAACCGGGAGGGGTTTAGACCAGAGCAGCGGGAACCCCCAAACTATCTAAACTATCCAAACTATCTAAACTATCTAAACCCCTCCCGGTTTAGATAGTTTAGATAGTTTGGATAGTTTAGATAGTTTAGATAGTTTGGGGGTCTCCCGTTGGTCTGGAGAGAGAGGGGTTTAGATAGTTTAGATAGTTTGGGTCTTCCCCCGTGCCACCCAAACTATCTAAACTATCTAAACCGGGCGGGGTTTAGACCAGAGCAGCGGGAGCCCCCAAACTATCTAAACTATCTAAACCCCTCCCGGTTTAGATAGTTTAGATAGTTTGGGCCTTCCCCCGTGCCACCCAAACTATCTAAACTATCTAAACACCTCCCGGTTTAGATAGTTTAGATAGTTTGGATAGTTTAGATAGTTTGGGGGTCTCCCGTTGGTCTGGAGAGAGAGGGGTTTAGATAGTTTAGATAGTTTGGGCCTTCCCCCGTGCCACCCAAACTATCTAAACTATCTAAACCCCGCCCGGTTTAGATAGTTTAGATAGTTTGGATAGTTTAGATAATTTAGATAATTTGGGGTTTTCCCGTTGGTCTGGAGAGACAGGGGTTTAGATAGTTTAGATAGTTTGGGCCTTCCCCCGTGCCACCCAAACTATCTAAACTATCTAAACTATCTAAACCGGGAGGGGTTTAGACCAGAGCAGCGGGAGCCCCCAAACTATCTAAACTATCTAAACCCCCTCCCGGTTTAGATAGTTTAGATAGTTTGGGCCTTCCCCCGTGCCACCCAAACTATCTAAACCCCTCCCGGTTTAGATAGTTTAGATAGTTTGGATAGTTTAGATAGTTTAGATATTTGGGGGTCTCCCGTTGGCCTGGAGAGAGAGGGGTTTAGATAGTTTAGATAGTTTGGGCCTTCCCCCGTGCCACCCAAACTATCTAAACTATCTAAACCCCTCCCGGTTTAGATAGTTTAGATAGTTTGAATAGTTTAGATAGTTTAGGGGTCTCCCGTTGGTCTGGAGAGAGAGGGGTTTAGATAGTTTACATAGTTTGGGCCTTCCCCCGTGCCACCGAAACTATCTAAACTATCTAAACCCTGAGGGGTTTAGACCAGAGCAGCGGGAGCCCCCAAACTATCTAAACTATCCAAACTATCTAAACCCCTCCCGGTTTAGATAGTTTAGATAGTTTGAATAGTTTAGATAGTTTGGGGGTCTCCCGTTTGTCTGGAGAGAGAGGGGCTTAGATAGTTTAGATAGTTTAGATAGTATGGGCCTTCCCCCGTGCCACCCAAACTACCTAAACTATCTAAACGGTTTAGATAGTTTAGATAGTTTGGATAGTTTAGATAGTTTGGGGGTCTCCCGTCGGTCTGGAGAGAGAGGGGTTTAGATAGTTTAGATAGTTCGGGGTGGCACGGGGAAGGGCCCAAACTACCCAAACTATCTAAACCGGGAGGGGTTTAGACCAGAGCGCACCTGAGCGGGTTTCGCCCCTGAGCGGGTTTCGCCTCTGAGCGGGTTTCGCCCGGAGCGGGTTTCGCCCCTGTGCGGGTTTCGCCCCTGAGCGCATTTCGCTCCCTAAGCGGGTTTCGCCCCTGAGCGGGTTTCCCCCTGTGCGGGTTTTGCCCTGAGCGGGTTTAGCCCCTTTGTGCTTGTGTGGTTTTACGGTCGCGGCGCCCTGTATTTTTGATTCGTGCCGCCCTTTAAAGGATATTGTAGTTTCCTCAGTCATCAAGAGGAGGCCAACTTTCTCTCTAGGTAAGGGAAGGTGGTCCTGCCTATACAAAACTTTACCTCTTCAGAAAATGGAAGAGAGCGTATGCTCAAGAAAAAGGGTGGGGCTCCCCCAACCTTCAAACAAAGAAGTCTGGTCCTCTCCTCAACCTTCCACAAGAAAGAGAACTCCTCCACCTCATGCTCTAAAACAACAAGAGGGCTCCCCTGCAAGTTATTCGTGGTGAGAGAAGCGAGCTCCATTACTTACCTCTTGGTAAGTCTTAGTCTTGAGAACAGTGAAGAGACCTCACTCCTAGCAAGAGAGGACAGAGCCACCCCCCCACTCCCTCTCTTCTACAAGACAAAGGAAGAGAGCTTACGATCAAGAAGAAAGCATGGAGCTCTTCCAAACTTCCAACCTTGACGAGAGACGTCTGGTCCTCCCTTCGTCCGGCCTTCAAAAAGGAGATGAGAAGCCCTCTACCTCATCCTCTCAAACAAGAAGAGAACTCACTCCAAGTTACTCCTGGTCAGAGAAGACAGCTGCTTTCTAGAACAGAGCTCCGTTACCTCTCGGTGGAGGAAGAGACCCCGTGGCAAGAGAGGGCAGAGCTCCCCTGACTTCTCGAAAAGCCTTCTACCTCATCTTCGACAAGAGGGGACTGAAAGCTTCATCCAATCTAATGAGACAGAAGAAAGCTCCATTTCCATAAACAGACAGACAGGTCCCTACGAGTTATCGAGCAAGAAGAGAGCTCCGTTAACCCATCAGCAGAGACCTCCTTCTTTCTAGGTATAAGGGAAGGAGACCCTGACTACCCCCATTACCTTGCAAAAGAGGGAAGCAAGCGTACCCTATACGTTCAAGAAGAGAGGGTGGGACTCCTCCAACCTTGTGAGACAGACGAGGGCCCTGTTTCAAAATAGCAGTCAAGCCCCTCCAACTTCGCGAGAGAGAAGAGCGCTCCGTCTACCCCTCAGTCGGCCAGAAGAGGCGTCCTTTCTCTCTTGGCAAGGGAAATTAAGAAAGCTCCTGAGTATCTCCTCTTCCTCGTTCCAAACAGAAAAGCCCGCTGAATCCAATGATACAGAAGAGAGCGATAGACCGGCACTTCCAAGTTATTGGGTTCTCTACCTAATCGTCCAAAACAGGAAGAAAGCTCCCTCCAATTTCGCAAGACAGAAGAGGGCTGCTCCTGTACCCTTTGATGGAGGAAGAGATCCCCTGACAGGTCTTCTACCCCAACAACTCAGAAGAGAGGCTCCTCCAATTTCTCGAGAAAGAAGAGAGGTGTGTTTACCTCTCTGTCGACAGTCGACAAGAAGACTCCTTTCTCTCTTAGTCAGGGGCGACAACTCCTGACCATCTCCCCCCTTCTCTTCAAAACATGGAAGAGAGCTTCCGATCAGAAGAGAGCTCTCAAAAATGACAGACGGGCCCCTCCAAGTTATCGAGAAAGAAAAGAGCTCCGCTTACTTGTGTGGTTTTACGGTCGCGGCGCCCTGTATTTTTGATTCGTGCCGCCCTTTTAAAGATATTGTAGTTTCCTCAGTCATCGAGAGGAGGCCAACTTTCTCTCTAGGTAAGGAAAGGAGATCCTGCCTATCCAACTATACTTCTTCAGAAAATGGAAGAGAGCGTACGCTCAAGAAAAAGGGTGGGGCCCCCCAAGATTCAAACAAAGAAGTCTGGTCTGGTCCTCTCCTCAACCTTCCACAAGAAAGAGAACTCCTCCACCTCATGCTCTAAAACAACAAGAGAGCTCCCCTGCAAGTTATTCGTAGTAAGAGCGGCGAGCTCCATTACTCACCTCTTGGTACGTGGCTTCTTAGTCTTGAGAACGGTGAAGAGACCTCACTCCTAGCAAGCCGTACTGAACCCAGCACCCAGGTAGTGCGGTCGCTCTTGGCCACCCCCCTACTCCCTCTCTTCTGCAAGACAAAGGAAGAGATCTTACGATCAAGAAGAAAGCATGGAGCTCTTCCAAACTTCCAGCCTTGACGAGAGACGTCTGGTCCTCCCTTCGTCCGGCCTTCAAACAGGAGATGAGAAGCCCTCTACCTCATCCTCTCAAACAAGAAGAGAACTCACACCAAGTTACTCCTGGTCAGAGAAGACAGCTGCTTTCTAGAACAGAGCTCCGTTACCTCTCGGTAGAGGACGAGACCCCTGGCAAGAGAGGGCAGAGCTCCCCTGGCTTCTCGAAAAGCCTTCTACCTCATCTTCGACAAGAGGGGACTGAAAGCTTCATCCAATCTAATGAGACAGAAGAAAGCTCCATGTCCATAAACAGACAGACAGGTCCCTACGAGTTATCGAGCAAGAAGAGAGCTCCGTTAAACCATGAGCATAGACCTCCTTCTTTCTAGATATAAGGGAAGGAGACCCTGACTACCCCCATTACCTTGCAAAAGAGGGAAGCAAGCATACCCTATACGTTCAAGAAGAGAGGGTGGGACTCCTCCAACCTTGTGAGACAGACGAGGGCCCTGTTTCAAAATAGCAGTCAAGCCCCTCCAACTTCGCGAGAGAGAAGAGCGCTCCGTCTACCCCTCAGTCGGCCAGAAGAAGCCTCCTTTCTTTCTTGGCAAGGGAAATTAAGAAAGCTCCTGAGTATCTCCTCTTCCTCGTTCCAAACAGAAAAGCCCGCTGAATCCAATGATACAGAAGAGAGCGATACACCGGCACTTCCAAGTTATTGGGTTCTCTACCTAATCGTCCAAAGCAGGAAGAAAGCTCCCTCCAATTTCGCAAGACAGAAGAGGGCTGCTCCTGCACCCTTTGATGGAGGAAGAGATCCCCTGACAGGTCTTCCACCCCAACAACTCAGAAGAGAGGCTCCTCCAATTTCTCGAGAAAGAAGAGAGGTGTGTTTACCTCGCTGTCGACAGTCGACAAGAAGATTCCTTTCTCTCTTAGTCAGGGGCGAGAACTCCTGACCATCTCCCCCCTACTCTTCAGAACATGGAAGAGAGCTTCCGATCAGAAGAGAGCTCCATCTCAAAAATGACAGACAGGCCCCTCCAAGTTATCGAGAAAGAAAAGAGCTCTGCTTGCTTGTGGGGTTTTACGGTCGCGGCGCCCTGTATTGTATTTTTGATTCGTGCCGCCCTTTTAAAGATATTGTAGTTTCCCCAGTCATCAAGAGGAGGCCAACTTTCTCTCTAGGTAAGGGAAGGTGATCCTGCCTATACAAAACTTTACCTCTTCAGAAAATGGAAGAGAGCATACGCTCAAGAAAAAGGGTGGGGCTCCCCCAACCTTCAAACAAAGAAGTCTGGTCCTCTCCTCAACCTTCCACAAGAAAGAGAACTCCTCCACCTCATGCTCTAAAACAACAAGAGGGCTCCCCTGCAAGTTATTCGTGGTGAGAGAGGCGAGCTCCATTACTTACCTCTTGGTAAGTCTTAGTCTTGAAAACAGTGAAGAGACCTCATTCCTAGCAAGAGAGGACAGAGCCACCCCCCCACTCCCTCTCTTCTACAAGACAAAGGAAAAGAGCTTACGATCAAGAAGAAAGCATGGAGCTCTTCCAAACTTCCAACCTTGACGAGAGACGTCTGGTCCTCCCTTCGTCCGGCCTTCAAAAAGGAGATGAGAAGCCCTCTACCTCATCCTCTCAAACAAGAAGAGAACTCACTCCAAGTTACTCCTGGTCAGAGAACACAGCTGCTTTCTAGAACAGAGCTCCGTTACCTCTCGGTGGAGGAAGAGACCCCGTGGCAAGAGAGGGCAGAGCTCCCCTGACTTCTCGAAAAGCCTTCTACCTCATCTTCGACAAGAGGGGACTGAAAGCTTCATCCAATCTAATGAGACAGAAGAAAGCTCCATTTCCATAAACAGACAGACAGGTCCCTACGAGTTATCGAGCAAGAAGAGAGCTCCGTTAACCCATCAGCAGAGACCTCCTTCTTTCTAGGTATAAGGGAAGGAGACCCTGACTACCCCCATTACCTTGCAAAAGAGGGAAGCAAGCGTACCCTATACGTTCAAGAAGAGAGGGTGGGACTCCTCCAACCTTGTGAGACAGACGAGGGCCCTGTTTCAAAATAGCAGTCAAGCCCCTCCAACTTCGCGAGAGAGAAGAGCGCTCCGTCTACCCCTCAGTCGGCCAGAAGAAGCCTCCTTTCTTTCTTGGCAAGGGAAATTAAGAAAGCTCCTGAGTATCTCCTCTTCCTCGTTCCAAACAGAAAAGCCCGCTGAATCCAATGATACAGAAGAGAGCGATACACCGGCACTTCCAAGTTATTGGGTTCTCTACCTAATCGTCCAAAACAGGAAGAAAGCTCCCTCCAATTTCGCAAGACAGAAGAGGGCTGCTCCTGTACCCTTTGATGGAGGAAGAGATGCCCTGACAGGTCTTCTACCCCAACAACTCAGAAGAGAGGCTCCTCCAATTTCTCGAGAAAGAAGAGAGGTGTGTTTACCTCTCTGTCGACAGTCGACAAGAAGACTCCTTTCTCTCTTAGTCAGGGGCGAGAACTCCTGACCATCTCCCCCCTTCTCTTCAAAACATGGAAGAGAGCTTCCGATCAGAAGAGAGCTTCCAAAAATGACAGACGGGCCCCTCCAAGTTATCGAGAAAGAAAAGAGCTCCGCTTGCTTGTGTGGTTTTACGGTCGCGGCGCCCTGTATTTTTGATTCGTGCTGCCCTTTTCAAGATATTGAAGTTTCCTCAGTCATCGAGAGGAGGCCAACTTTCTCTCTAGGTAAGGAAAGGAGATCCTGCCTATCCAACTATACTTCTTCAGAAAATGGAAGAGAGCGTACGCTCAAGAAAAAGGGTGGGGCCCCCCAAGATTCAAACAAAGAAGTCTGGTCTGGTCCTCTCCTCAACCTTCCACAAGAAAGAGAACTCCTCCACCTCATGCTCTAAAACAACAAGAGAGCTCCCCTGCAAGTTATTCGTAGTAAGAGCGGCGAGCTCCATTACTCACCTCTTGGTACGTGGCTTCTTAGTCTTGAGAACGGTGAAGAGACCTCACTCCTAGCAAGCCGTACTGAACCCAGCACCCAGGTAGTGCGGTCGCTCTTGGCCACCCCCCTACTCCCTCTCTTCTGCAAGACAAAGGAAGAGATCTTACGATCAAGAAGAAAGCATGGAGCTCTTCCAAACTTCCAGCCTTGACGAGAGACGTCTGGTCCTCCTTCGTCCGGCCTTCAAACAGGAGATGAGAAGCCCTCTACCTCATCCTCTCAAACAAGAAGAGAACTCACTCCAAGTTACTCCTGGTCAGAGAAGACAGCGGCTTTCTAGAAGAGAGCTCCGGTACCTCTCGGTAGAGGACGAGACCCCTGGCAAGAGAGGGCAGAGCTCCCCTGGCTTCTCGAAAAGCCTTCTACCTCATCTTCGACAAGAGGGGACTGAAAGCTTCATCCAATCTAATGAGACAGAAGAAAGCTCCATTTCCATAAACAGACAGACAGGTCCCTACGAGTTATCGAGCAAGAAGAGAGCTCCGTTAAACCATGAGCATAGACCTCCTTCTTTCTAGGTATAAGGGAAGGAGACCCTGACTACCCCCATTACCTTGCAAAAGAGGGAAGCAAGCATACCCTATACGTTCAAGAAGAGAGGGTGGGACTCCTCCAACCTTGTGAGACAGACGAGGGCCCTGTTTCAAAATAGCAGTCAAGCCCCTCCAACTTCGCGAGAGAGAAGAGCGCTCCGTCTACCCCTCAGTCGGCCAGAAGAAGCCTCCTTTCTTTCTTGGCAAGGGAAATTAAGAAAGCTCCTGAGCATCTCCTCTTCCTCGTTCCAAACAGAAAAGCCCGCTGCCTCAGCCTCGACAAGAGGAGACTGAGAGCTTCATCCAATCCAATGACACAGAAGAGAGCTCGATTTCGAAATAAGATAGACCGGCACTTCCAGGTTATTGAGTTCTCAACGTAATCGTCCAAAGCAGGAAGAAAGCTCCCTCCAATTTCGCAAGACAGAAGAGGGCTGCTCCTGCACCCTTTGATGGAGGAAGAGATCCCCTGACAGGTCTTCCACCCCAACAACTCAGAAGAGAGGCTCCTCCAATTTCTCGAGAAAGAAGAGAGGGGTGTTCACCTCGGTGTCGACAGTCGACAAGAAGATTCCTTTCTCTCTTAGTCAGGAGCGAGAACTCCTGACCATCTCCCCCCTCCTCTTCAAACAAAAATGACAGACGGGCCCCTCCAAGCTATCGAGAAAGAAAAGAGCTCTGCTTGCTTGTGGGGTTTTACGGTCGCGGCGCCCTGTATTTTTGATTCGTGCTGCCCTTTTAAAGATATTGTAGTTTCCCCAGTCATCAAGAGGAGGCCAACTTTCTCTCTAGGTAAGGGAAGGTGATCCTGCCTATACAAAACTTTACCTCTTCAGAAAATGGAAGAGAGCATACGCTCAAGAAAAAGGGTGGGGCTCCCCCAACCTTCAAACAAAGAAGTCTGGTCCTCTCCTCAACCTTCCACAAGAAAGAGAACTCCTCCACCTCATGCTCTAAAACAACAAGAGGGCTCCCCTGCAAGTTATTCGTGGTGAGAGAAGCGAGCTCCATTACTTACCTCTTGGTAAGTCTTAGTCTTGAGAACAGTGAAGAGACCTCACTCCTAGCAAGAGAGGACAGAGCCACCCCCCCACTCCCTCTCTTCTGCAAGACAAAGGAAGAGATCTTACGATCAAGAAGAAAGCATGGAGCTCTTCCAAACTTCCAACCTTGACGAGAGACGTCTGGTCCTCCCTTCGTCCGGCCTTCAAACAGGAGATGAGAAGCCCTCTACCTCATCCTCTGAAACAAGGAGAGAACTCACTCCAAGTTACTCCTGGTAAGAGAAGACAGCTTCTTTCTAGAAGAGAGCGGAGGAAGAGACCCCTGGCAAGAGAGGGCAGAGCTCCCCTGGCTTCTCGAAAAGCCTTCTACCTCATCTTCGACAAGAGGGGACTGAAAGCTTCATCCAATCTAATGAGACAGAAGAAAGCTCCATTTCCATAAACCGACAGACAGGTCCCTACGAGTTATCGAGCAAGAAGAGAGCCCCGTTAAACCATGAGCATAGACCTCCTTCTTTCTAGGTAGGGGAAGGAGATCCTGTCTATCCCCGTTACCTTTCAAAAAAGCGGGAAGCGAGCATACGTTCAAGAAGAGAGGGTGGGACGCCTCCAACCTAGTCAGACAGGCGAGGGCCCTGTTTCAAAATAGCAGTCAGTGCTTGCGGTGCCTCCGAAGTTGTTGCACGTGCCATGCTCATCGACCCTCCAATGGTGCTGTCCCATCAGGCAGCTGTCGATGAGGAACACTAAACACAATGTTGCAGTGTATAGACGATTTATTTGTAGTATTTACACAAAGAACGAGCGACACATTATACATAAAGGTTCCTGCCTCATATATATATATATATGTATGTATACACATATTTCATATCCCCTTCCCCGTTTAGGCACCTCTGTTGCTGCAACTCCTGGCGAATCCACACCCTGCGATCGCTTGCAATAGGAATCCCTTCTAACATCCCAAATCCAGCCAGCTTGAAACCGCTTGAGTTTCAAGCCGGTCCACCAACGTGGAAGATCCCCAGCAACGCTTTTACACGTTTTGTCAGCAATCTTCAGTTTACGTGGTCGGGAAACTCAGGACAGTTCAAGCCATGCACCCCTCAACGTAAAAGGCGATGGATCGGCTGGAAACTCAAGCTGGTTCAAGCCAATCAAGCCATCCACCCCTAAATCCAAGGTCCCCCCAAACTTCCCCAAGGACCTGGTTCGGAATCCCCGAAATTATGGGGTCCGTGCTCACGCTCACGAAACCATGACAACCAGAGCCTTTGCAGATGCAGTCACACTTTCTTTCCGCGGACACAGTCCGAGTCCTCATGGAAAAGCCGGAGCAGCGGGAAGCCAGTGACCGCATTTCGCTGCGGAGCTCCTACATCGGGTGTACACTCAAAGGCCCTTGAGCAACTCGGAAACCCATTCTGTTCACGTCCGACCTCGGTAGTGTGGTAGAACCCCGGCAGCCCTGGCAGTGTCAAGGCAAGCAGTACCTGCAGCCACAGTTCTGCGTCTCCGGCCTTCGCTTGCAGGTCGTAGCCTGATGCAAGGAAGCCGAGCCAGATGCTCGCACTTGACTTTGCTTCGCCAGCATCAGGGCTATCCTTTTAATTTGCATCTTCTGGCCTTGTCTTCACCTTTGCTGCATGGGCCAAAAAGGCCCAAACAGCTACGCTTAGCACCTCGGCAAACGGCTGATAAAACCCTGTCATCTTCTACATGGAAGTAGGCATGGGGTGCATATGACTCGTTGAAATAATTAACTTTATCATCGGAGCTCTGTAGCTTGCTGGTCGTCTGCCTCGTCTGGAATCCGATGTACGGCTGTCTGAAGCAAGAGTGCGAGGAGGGCATCCAGTAAACCGGAACTGTCTGGGGCGTTACACACACCTCAGTCCTCAAGTCTAGTTGGATTTTGGTCAGGACATCTGAGGCGCCAGCAAGGTACTTCATTGATGCAGTACCGCCTTCACACAGACACAACAGTAGCTTTGTATTGTCTCGTCGATTTCTTCGCCTCCTGTCCTGCATCCCCGAAGCTCTGCCCTTAAATCAGGAGAAGCATCACAGGACGTAGTACTGAATCCACAGCCACAAGGAAAACTTGAATTGCCATAAGGCGCGGGGCAGCTCGCCAGCCCGCATGCATACTTGGATCGTTGATTGATTTCGGCCACTTGCCCTGCTTGCTGCGCTTGTCCTGGTTCGGGCGCGAAAATACTTGACGTCCTTGGACCGCCAAGCGATCTCTTCCTCTCACTGGGCTCAAAAGGCCGTTCCAGGCTTCCAAGACCCCACGTCTTCCTTGCGGTCGCCGATTAGACACTCTTCTTACATCTTCTGCCACCAACACTCGGACAAGTCCAGGCAAGGTCGCAAGCAGTATGTGTGATCTCGCAACATACGCACGCCGATCCGACGCCCGTAACAGATTGTATTGACCTAAGCCTCTGACGGGAAGCCGGCATGCGACCATCATGAGTATTGCTAGGTTCCAATCAAAGCCACTTTATAGGTGACTTAGCGAGCATCGTCAGCATCATTGGGTGCCCAATCGGAGCCTGTGGGCGCGTGCCGCGTGCATGAGTCACTGTTGTTCTTGTGTTCTCGTTGGCCAGCGAGCATCATGAGCATCATTGGGAGCACGTTTCTCCATTCCAGAGCGGTCTGAAACACCACGCTCCTCTACCCCAACAATGAAGCCAAAACCAGCTCCAGGCGGCGCCCTGTTGCAACCTTCGGTTGACAAGAAACTCAGCAAGTTCCGGAGGCTAGCTTTCGTAACAAGCGGGTGACGCAAACGACAGGAAAAGCGCCGCAGAAGGCGACACTCGATGCTAATAGCTGCAACAAATGAGAAATGGTGGGAAAGAGGAAAGACGTACACCCAAAACATGTGCACGAAAAGACAGCTCGCTGAACCTGTTACTTTGCTTTGCTCAACCTGGAGTGCACTGACCGGCACATGTCTGCTTGAAGCATTTTGTCTACGGATGCCGAAACACCAACTTGCAACCAAATCTGCTCATCTGTGGGTGACACCCACGACATTGGATGTGATCGTGTGTCTTTTCGTATCCCAACACATCCGAAGCACTGGTGCCAAGATCATATTGCGCGAAGGCAGCAGAGGATGGACCATATCAGACTCGGATTTCATGTCGACGACTCAGCTTTGGTTTCTGCCCGCATACGTACGCATGTGTGAAGGTGAGGTATATACAAAATTACAGAAAATGACATATTACGGCCCCAATATGCCAAGCTGGTTTGCTTGTTGGTGCTCCGGCAATTTGCACTGAAGCATCGGCACATAACACCCCCAAAAAAATCGTTCACACAGCTTCAATTCGGATGTAGACTGTATATATGCATGCACACAACCATGCGAAAACATGGTACAGTATATCTTGTACGTGTACAATGTACAAGTATATAGATAAATCCGATATCTGTGAAAAGTATACGTACATCTTATTCATGCACACATCAGGCTGGCTTTCGTCTAC
Organism: Symbiodinium sp. CCMP2592; assembly: GCA_905221615.1. Taxonomy (NCBI): domain Eukaryota; class Dinophyceae; order Suessiales; family Symbiodiniaceae; genus Symbiodinium; species Symbiodinium sp. CCMP2592. Next base: position 398,206 of record CAJNDT010006020.1, on the reverse strand, counting down.
CACAACGATAAGCACGAGGCGTGCATTTAATCTACGAGCAGAGGAGCTGGGTGGATGAAGAAGCAGGCATCCACAGAACGTGGTGGGCGGGGAGAGGGATGTGGCAAAGGCCCCTCTCCAGAACTATCGTCCTATGCAATGTAATGACCACAAAGACGAACACATACACACCCAAGGCTTAAAAATCCGCCAGCCTGGGCACATCTGCCCGCAGCCAGTGGCTTGAGCCGATTCCAGCGAAACAACCTGGACCATGCCTATCTGGATAAGGATAAGACCGCGCTCAGGATTATTGCAGACTTGGCTGCTGCCGGGCTTGGCCTGATGCAGATAAAGCCGTCTTGTCCAAGGGAGCATGTCGGGATCAGTAAAACTAGCTGTAAGGAAAGCAGTGACAAAAGAGAATCTGCTGCACGTGGCCGGCTTATGCGCAGGAACCACATGCTGTAAAATGGAAGGTCGCTAGCGTCGGCTGGTCCAGGCTTAATGCATGACCAGCATTGGAGAAGCATCAATTCGTCAAACAGGAACTATTGCACTACGTGCACGGTATGTCGGATGTCTGCTGTAAACTGCGGAAGATGCTTCGCAAATCTTCACAGTGTTAGTTCTTGCATCTTTGCACTGTACAAATTCGAGAAAAAACGCATCATCAGTGCGCTCAGCAGGAACCTGTTGTGACACAGCCGGCCGGAAATTGTGTTGTTGCAGCTCTCTTCTGTGCAGAAAATGTATGCCGTACCTGGCAGTCACTGGTGACTACCGTCATGCTAGATTGCCACAACTTGGCGCATGCCTCGCGAGGCTTACGGGCATGCAGTTTTAGCAGACTGAGAGGTTAGAATCAACAACACGATTCCAGCGCAGCCTCTCGCGTCCAGATTCGAAGCAGCTGAGTTCCAAAAGGATAATCCGCATTGCTTTCGCTTCTCAAAGTGCGGCGCTCTCTGGACGAAGGCTCTATCATTGGCACTTCAAAGACGGAAACACCAACCATGTCTGAGCAGGCATCGTCAGGAGCGTGCGGCAAGGTATCGCCTGCCGACAGTGTGGAAGATGGGCTTCACGCAAGGGCGAGGGGGTGGAGCAGACCAGGAAGTCCGCATTACCACCTCTATGCCCATCATTATCTTGCTCGCTGTTCCTGCCACCAGACAGCGCCAAGCAGCCCTGCCTGGCTTGTCGGCTGTTCGGCGGCAGTTTCCACGGCTCTGGGCAGCTTCGCATCCAAAGTAGCTGATACCTTGAAGCACGGGCAAACATAACCATATCAGGCCACATCAATCGCACGGAATGCCTACCGGGGGTCTACCGGCCCGCCACTCGACGGCGCTGGGTTCCGGACGGAAGCTGTGGAAAGTGTGTCCTTCGAAACAACTGCACGACCCGATGCCTTGCAGCAAACCTTGTGTTCTGAGAAAACACGCGTTCAAAGCTTCGCTGAATGTCGGAGTTGTGCCTATCAGGGTGATCCTGCTTGGCAACGTGCCAGTAGCCAGAGTTGTTCGAGACTGATTGTACAAGGGCATATGAGCCAGCTTCGATAAAAAGGATCTTTCGAGGTAAGTCGGGATTCAGGTTCCCGTTAGGTCCTCGCATGCGCTCGCCTCTCGCGTGTCCTTGTCCGACATCGACCTGAGACAAGTCGCATGAGCAAGAATGCCGGCGACTTAATTTTGTGATGATGTTACATTCAGTCAACAGCATGCCTTGATGTTGTTTCTCCAGTATGAGTTGAGGGTGTCGACGGCGCACGCTTGTGCTTTGCCACGACCGCCTGGACTGTCACGATCAGTCAATGAAAATGTGGTCATGTCCAGGAAGTGCTGCTTCCACGGCGAGCAGCGGTAGCACTTCAATTGCAATATTGCAGTTCACTAGTTACCAGTTCGCTGCGATCCCAAAGCTCGAGCTTGTCCTCCTTCGGCGAGTCGAAGCGCATGTTGAAAACTGCCTGGCATGACGCAGACCCCCATGAATACATAAATGACCAAGACTTAGTAAAGAAATAACACTACACAAATTAACGATCAAATATATACGTGAACCCAAAGGCAGATTAACACATGAATAAATACATCTATAAATGAATATAGCCTATATAAATATATGCACATACATAAACACATACACACGCACACAAGCATAAATACATATACATATATGTATATATGCATATATATATATATACATATATACATGTGTCTGTATGTATGAACGAATACGCAAATAACACCTGATGATACAAATACTTTTGCATAAACATACATTACTACATATACACACATGCAGGTCCAGGCAGACGGGTAATTGCATTCATAAGTAGATAGACAGGCAGACAAGCAGATACATAGATAAATAGATAGACAGTCTCACTCGGACACAGACAAAGACAGTAAAGAGACCCAGACGGCGGCGCTTCGGCTCTTCAACAAGCACATCCCTGAGCGTGCCTGGTTGCGCGTCGGAGGTCTGGGTGGTAGCAGCGGTGCAGTCCGGGGATCGTAGGGATCACCTCAGCCAGGACGTGCTGCCTCTTGGTGCTGCTCCAAAAAGTTTTCCACTCAGTCCAGCTGCTGTCGGGGTCGTATTCCACCCACACTCCGTTCATCTCGACCACTCCAAGCGCCTCTCCAGAATTAGGAGAGGCAAGTGAAAGTTAAGCTGAAACTGAGATTGAGGACACGGACGGGTTGAACTCCCTGTTATGGCTGGGTGCCAAACATGACAGCGCGAATACGCGTCAGAGTCTCGGACTGAATCCGATCCCTCGAAAGGCTGAGCAATGACTGCCCCAGCCCGGTCGGTCCACTCATGATTCACTTATCCAACACGAGCAACAACATTGCTTGCCTTCCGTGAGCCTCCACTCCTGACCGGAGACCGAGGCCATTTCTTTCGCTTGGCCCCCTTTCCGTCATGTCAAGGATATGAAGGACAACGTGTAAAGTGTGGGCAGCGCTGGGCGCGTGTTGGTACATCATGGGAAGTGCTTTGCACAGTACATGTTGCCATGCACGCAGCAGAACATGCAACAACTCAAACTGGCTATACAGCTGGGACGGCCTCACATTTGAGGCACCTGCACCTGTGTGATATGGTAAAAACCAATACCTTCTGGCAAGCGGCGGGCAGCAGGGATCGCAAGTCTGAGCCTGAAAGAAATCCAAAGCTTGATTTGTAGCTGGCTTTGCCACGATGCGAGTTTCATGAAGACTTCGCAGTGGACGGCATGTCAAAAAATCCTAGCTTGTGGCACCACTGATTCAAAGTCGACACAGCTGAGGCCTGAACAGATTTTGTAGGCCCCAGACAGGCACGGGGCCTGATAGCAGCTAGCACTCAGAGCACATTGCGGGCTGCGGGCTGCAAAGGTCCTGGCCTCGCTCAGCAGGCTGCACAAGTTGCTCGGGGACATGGCCATCGCGTATGCGGCCAAAACTGGGCACTCAGGGATTGCTTGGCCCTGGGAAAAGAGATCGCAGCCCATGCCACGAGGGTGAGCAGGCATTACTGTAGACGCTGAAAAACATCTGCTATATGGCGCTCATGAGGCAATGCACCACCAGCTGCTTGAAACACGCGGACATCGTGGGTGCAGCACATCTGTTCTATGCTTTGCATCCGCCTCGGCATTCTCCGATGTAGGAAACCTTTTCACCAGGCAAAATGACACAGAACTTAACTTGCAGAGGTCCGACCGAACATGACATGTGCCAGCCGAACCTTAAAGGTCGTGGTCTCGCATGATTTGCATTCTGCAAAATTCAGCGATACCACGACAGTGACAGACGCGGACAAGTCAGGGAGCCCGGGCTGTGGACTTTTGGCCCTATAGCAGCATAGCAGTGCATGGGGAGAGCCGCTGTTAGTGTGCTTGTGTGCTTTTGGCCTTTGCTCAGGTATCGGCCACCCAGTCTGCCCGAACAAGCCTCTTCCAATTTCCCCCTAAATCTGCAATCCTCGCCAAAGGGACTTTAACTGGAGTGTCTTCGAGTTTGTGGACAGGGCATAGCGATGGTGCCACACAACTTACATAACATGCCACTGTGATCGTCTTGTTGCACATCTCTTCAGATTGGGCTTGCGCTCTTGCACGAATTCGAATTCGGTGGTTCGCCGTCTGCAATCCAAGCGGCTGGAGCGGCCGGCCCGGTGCTCACAACTCCGAATGCAGACCTAGAGCACTTTGAAGTATCCCGGAAGCTTTGCCTGCACACGGTCTGACGACACGGGAAATTGAAGCTCTTCCCAAGGACCGCGTATGCGGAAGCTAGGAGCAATTCCATGCCATGGCTGCTCGTTGTTGACGTTTGGAATTATGATCTTGCACTGATCTTGCCCTCTGCTGGCGCAACTCTGTCAAGCATCTGATGATCACTGCAACACTCGGAGACGGCATATGTGAGGCCGCCTTTTGATAAGGCACGCTCCAACTGCGGTCATTCAGCTGCTGAGCTCTGGTAGGGTCTATGGGTGGCACCTGGCATATCCATGGGCCGTAATACCATACCATATGCAATATACCGTGCGGCACTAAATTCCAGCAAGTTACAGCCGGCGCGGTTTCCTCCTTTGGGCTACGCTCAGCCGGCTCTACCGCGAGCAATTCAAAGGGCCTTCAGGCCCAGAAAAGCGCCCCTCTGTTTCATGCGCTGTGTTCAGCAGCAGCGGCACAGAGTGACGAGCCGCAGCACATTGTCCAGCACAACGTGCAGCTACGCCGGAGGAAGCACCTGTCAGCATATACCACAAGACCCGATGCTCTCGGTAATTATGACGTTATGATGAGGCCAACAGGCGCGGAAAACGGCTTCGGCCTGGACCGTGTCCACCACTACACTCAACGGCGAGAGCGGCGGGGAGAGCGCCGGCGCCTGGCGGCGTGCCTCGCGAGCATCGCCCTCTCGGTCGCCCTGCAATGCCTTGCCATCGGCAGCGGCCTTGCGCTTGGCTTGGCGGCTCTTCCTGGGAGCCTCGGGAGAGCGCAGACTTGCGGGCAAGTTGCGGATGCACGAACACTTCGACGTCTACGGCCGCTTGCCTCTTCGTCACCATGTTCCCCACGCAGGATGGGAACTGCTCGCCACACTTTGCGCCGGGCTGAGCGAGGGGAGTGCACCTGGACTTCTGAACCTATAGAGAGATGCAAAGCAGGCCTTGTTCCGAAGTCGAGTCCTCCGAGCTCCAGACCTGTTTGCAACTCTCTGGTTGCACCCTAAGTCAGCCAGGTATCGGAGCTCATTCTACTGAGATTCAGCTCAATCCCAGAATGCATGCAGGCATGCTTGCGCCGTGCAGATGAAGAGTGCAGCCTGGAAGCTCCGACTGCGATCCCTTGCCGGAACACAGGTGCAGCTGCGCAGTTTCCTTATGTTTTGGCAACGACTGCAAACAACGTTATTGGCCGTCGACTCGTTGCGGGCAAAGGCGCTGGCAACTGCTCATTGAAGGTGCTCGCAGCATTTTGCGCAGTGGCTTTCGACTGTGTCCAGATGTCATTGGTGTCTGCTGGCGAAACGCCCACGAAAGCCACCTGGTTTGAAGTCAAGCGTGTCGCTTCATGGCCGTACAAGCTTAAGAGCACTCGCAACGCCCCGAGCATCCCCGAGTCCCCGAGCTGCAGCCCCGAGGCTGAACTTTGTCCGCCATGCCGACGGCACGGTGGGGTCTTCGTGGATTTGCTGCTCCGTCGCCACCCTTCGTGCAGTGTTTTTTCCGGTCAGCCCTGGTCCAAACATCAACAATCGATGCGGCAAGCCATCCAGGATGAGCCCACGAACAATTTACCGGACGGTGGCCTGGAGCTCTCTGTGGTGCATACATCGCCAACCAGTCTTGATCCGTTGGCCGCCACAGCTTAAACTCATCAAGAATTAGCCGCAATACAGCTTGCACTTCGACAACAGCCCCCCTTCTACTCATCTACTCATCAACAACATTGCCAAGCAACGCACACAGCAACATAAGGGTGGGAATATGAGCTAGAACTGAGGTTCCACGGCCGAGGGAGCCGCCAAAAGTGCAAGTGTGCGACTGAGGCGCAAAGAATAAGAGCAACGCTTGCCAGAATCGAAGCACTTGCGCTGCCAATCGTTACGGCCTCTGGCACGAGACCTCATCTGGGGGCAAGGCGACATTAGCCGAAGCAAACCACCCGAAAGCACAACAGAGCAACGCCACAACACGACCAAGAATTCCAACCAACGCTACAGTGCCGAGGACAAGCAGGAGATGAACATCATCCTAAAGGGAGATGTCGGTCAATCATGGTGTGGAGAGGTTGCCAGAATGGTTGAGCAACATCTTGCTGCTTCTCACCCGCTGCTTGGTCGAAAACATTTCGCAAAAGGCGAGAAGCATCGGGGCCCTGACAGCGAGGCTGAAAAACATGCAAAACCGACAGGAAGAGCTCCACACACCCTTGAGTGCTGCACTCGTAGCAGAAATGGTTTCGGCCTCAAACGCCTACCGTGAACCTTCCAGCCAGCAATTATCCCAACAAAGCTCTGAATGTCTGTCTTTCTGCTAAAATATTTCCGCCCCTCTGCACGACCTCAATCACAAACCAAAATTGGAGCAGCCGGGGCACTGGGATACTTCGATTCTGCGCTGCTGGACAATTCTCCCACGAGAGTTGTCTGCAGAAGCTCCAGTATCGGCTCGCCCATTACCGACACCACGACGGCCACTTCTGCCAGTTCCGGCTGTGACAGAAAGGCCTTTCTTGTGGTGCAAGCTCTTTCCGTCGGTCGCGAAAGCTTTGGCAGTGGGGCCTCTTTGAGCTTCGTCGCCATGTCTGTCTTCGTCGCGCTGCTGAGAGCAGCTCGCACCTGCAACTGGAGATGTGCGAAATTGAAAGATTGGCCTCCAAGCCTAGCTTGCTCATGGAGGTGAAGCTAGCAAGTGGCTAAACACCGAGCAACTCACTTTGCACCTGCTGTCTGTGCAAGCTCGATTTGGTGCTTTTGTGCTCAGGGTGAGAGATGTACAAACCTCACTAAAGATACTAAAGATGTATAACTGTTGGCTCAGGTTGATTGCAGCTTCTCAAGGCTGACGGACGTCATTCTTGTCGGCACCGGAGAAAACATGTGGGCACAACTTGGCCGGCGGTGCTTTGGTGAAGGTTTTCAAGACCAGAAAGCAAAGAGCTTGACGCTGCGTATGTCCATGACAAACTTTCTCGTCGAGCACGAAAACAGGCACATGCCCCGAAGATGTAGTTCCCCCCAGCTGTTGGTCGTTGCGGCAATGCTTACACATACTCGTAGGCAGTGCCATTTTCCAAAACACTGTTGAACAACCTGACCCGGTCACGGTTGACGTCACGGCTTGAAGTTTCAACACGAGTTGAGGTTGAGGTTAAAAGGCTCCCTTGGTTTTCTGAAGAAATCTACGCATGTCTTCAGGGCGCCAGTTCTCGCAATATCTGCTGCACAAATTTCTTCCGGAGCGGCCGTGCGGACCCGGCAAACAGCTGTCTGTGGATTCTGACCGAGCAACAGCTGACTTGCTTTTGCGACCACATAGCTGCAGCCTTGTGTCCACTCTCTTAGAAAGTAGTGCAACAATGATGAGTACAATTCGGACGACATGGATCCATCAGGTCTTGGAATTGCGAGGGTACTGTAGCGGAGTGGATGTTGAGCACCGCAAGCCCCAGGACCGCATGAGAACGAGTAGCTCGGTTGCCTTCGGCGCCGAGCAACTGGCTTCTCCGCACAAGAGACAAGTATGCCGCGCACATCCGTTCCGCAGTCGGCGTACGCAGCTGCAGAGTATGTGCAGGAGCCCACACGTGTTGCAGTACGCTAGCGCCTTTTCCGCCATCTTTTCGGAGCTGTCGTCCAGCGCTGCAGATTTCGGTATGCGGATCTCGTAACCTGTTGGCTGCACTGGTCCGATCCGATGCACTACACGGTTTTCACCGGCAGGTGAGCACAGAACTTAGCCCGCTGCCGGTGACAACCACAGACCTGTTGACGAGTTCTTGCTGAAGTTGACGTCCACAATCAGCAAACCTGAACTGATTGAGAAGCCTGAAACTAATAATTAGTTTAAGAAGCTATAGCTAATTAACTATTAATCAACTAGCTTGAGGGAGCTACTACTCGGTTGTTGTGATGCCCCTGACCTGGCGCAAGCTCAAATCTCTCGTACTTGCTTGTTTGCAAGCCTGAGCGAGTCCCACCGGCTGCGTGCA
>CAJNDT010006020.1:317500-385000 GCA_905221615.1 Symbiodinium sp. CCMP2592 | reverse complement strand
GCGATGAATGCCCGCACGTGGACATCTTGCACTTTCTTCAGCAGGGGCCGCCTGTATAGCGTGCTTGATGCGATGCTCCCATGCTTCATCAGTATCTGAGGCGCAGCTGCTGTTGTAGTGTGAAAATCAGAGAGCCAAGGAGCTTGCAAAGCTTCTGCTCCGTCACCTTGGCATCTGGCCATGGCATTGGCACAGCAATGCAGGCGTCATGGCAGGAACATGTTCTAATTCTAATCCCACTCGACCACTTCTAAAAAATTATTCCCAGACATGACATTGCCTGAGACGTGGTCGACATCTGCTGATGGCTGAAGTGAACAGATCTGCATCTGAAGTGATCTCTGATTTGCCGTCTGGGCGCGCGCGATAAGACTTGCCCTTGCCAGATGAGGCAGGAGCATTGGCTAGCCGGACCTGAAGAGGCCTGCAAGACATGTTCTGTAAAGTGTTTGAGACACGCAAGCCACCGGTCCTTCCCGAGCAGCCTGTGCATTAGCCATTGCTTTTCTGAGGTCCCTGCCCGTACCCTTTTCTAATTTCGTACCTGATGCAGTGTCTTCCAGGGGCCGTCGACGTGGCTAAATGTGCTTCTACAGATTCCGTGTAGGACGCAACACAACTTTCTCCATCAAGGTGCTTGTTGTCCAAGGACATAATTGCGGTGCTTGCCTGCGGCGGTGAACCAGATGCGATCAATCTACCCGAAGTGCCGACTGAGATGAGAGCGTAGCCGCTTAGTCAATCATCTAAGCATCTTTTTGCAATGCTTCGAGCCCACGACGCATTAATTGGGGCCTCCTCAGAGTCGCCGTACTCCACAAAGGCCGATATACCTCGGACTCGGACAGAAGCCGAACAAAATCGCGCACTTGGGAAATCACGCAAGCTCTGCTTTGCGAGGCGTTCGGCTTCTCCTCTCTGACTTGCACACATCGCTGGGGCTGTCACTTCCTTGCTTCACCTTGCCGGTCATGAGATGCACTTTCTCGACCTCGAAGCCCAATCCCAACTTAAAACTGGTATTCTGATTTCTCAGAACCCAGCAGATCTACTCCTGACTCCTTGACCCTGATCCCACCGACTGTGTCCCGGATCTGAGGCCGCATCCGTACCATAAGTGCCAAAGACATACTCGATCGCGCTCTCCTTCGAAGGACAGCAAAAATGGACCTTCCGAACAATGCGATGTGCGTATCGCGCTAGTTTTTGTAACGGAACATCGACACCGGGCCACTAGTCCCTCTCCATGAGCAACAATTCACGAACTCCGGCGCTGTTCTTCTGAGATTGCGGCCACATCAAAGTGCATTAATAAAGCAAACAACATGAGCTCTGGGGAGCCGCCAGTAGTTCGCTAGCACGACAAGCTACGCTAGACTTTAGTTTTTATATGAGGCCAATGGCTCACAACACGAACTGTGCAAGGGAGGCACAATCATACTGGAGCTTTCAAAAGAACCGGCCGAGAAAGGTCCTGGATGTCTTCCGGGAGGTTGGCCACGTACAGCTTGGTGCCTGTGGGATCTAATCCTGAGCACTCAGAACTCTTCGGATTCGGGTCTTGAGAAGTTTCTTTTCTGCGCTCGCTGTGTTCTAACAGCTTCGAACAACACAGTACACATTGTGTTTGCCCCGTCTCTTGTGCGCGTCAATGCGGCCCGTATGCAAACACCCTGGCATGCTTGCAGCATTAACGACAAACCCACCGATCCCGCTGTGCTCGTGCATCCACCGAACCCGATTTATTCATCGGGGGTACATGAAAACAGCTGAAAGCTGCTGGAACGGAGCGGGGCTTCTGTTCCCCCAATCATGTCTACTTCCAACGGTGCGGGCTGGATGAGCAACCGCAGCAGACACTGAACAAGAAGAAGTTCTGAAAAGGGTTTGTTGAAGCTTTGCCGGCAAAAACCACTGAAGCGCAACAAACATGTCATCAGGGGCGGACTGGGCTCTTGCCGGGTGCCTCAGATTTGTGATGTCATGACAGCTTAACATTTCTCGTCGGCCATACGAGTCTACCGAGAATGCGCGGAAGTGGTGAAAGGCCGAGCGCGATTCCTTTCCAGGCTCCATCTCTCCCCTTGCCATGGCCGTTGTGATGACCTCGCAATGTGCGCACGCTCTGCTGTGGGCTGCTTGCGAGCCAGGCAGAGGTGCACCACGGCAGGACACGCGTGACAAGAAGGTAGACAGTATGCATGGGTGCTGACTCCAGCCATCATCTAGCCAGGCATCACCTGCAAGCAAATGGTTTGCGCGCTGTTGTTTCTTACAGTTCTGGCGAGTGCCCCCTTCGATCAGCTTGGTAGAACCGCACAGGCCACACCAGAGGACGGTCGGACCCTCGACACGCCCTGAACTGGCCTTGCCAGCTGCCTTTGCTGCGATCCCAACTTCCACCCCAACCTAAGCCAAGGAATGTCAAGCAGCCAATGCCTAGAATTAAGTATTGACATCTGTAGTCGCAACCAAGGGCATGGCCACCTCCTTTGTCCCAACCTTTGCCCCAGTCGTACCACCCCTTCTCCTTGCAGATGCAACATACAAGAGGCGATGAACCCCAAACCAAACCGAGAGACAGAGAGAGAGAGAGAGTTCTGAACATGGTTATGAAAACCGTGTTGCCAGGCATTGATTTTGCAGGAGCTGTGCTTCGCTTCATCCGGAAAGGACTTGTTTTCTGCTTCCAATTCTGCTTCCTGCGATGTGTGGTTCCGAGCGTGCGTGGCAACCATAAAGCCGCTGTCCAAACAAGAATCCGTAAGGAAACCCATCTGCAGAAAAAACTGCTTCTCCGTATTGCAGTATTGCTCTTCAGCCGGCACACACACATGTACATAGCTGAAGAAGAGCTAGAAACATCCGACCGAGTCAACCTTCGTCTCCAGAAGCCGACAACGCTATAGCAAGCTTGCGAAAGCACAACCCGTAAGTCCCACTCCATGGCCGGCTCAACACTTCGCTAAAGCCTAAAGCCCCTTGCATTCACCACAGGCGGCCGAACCTTGCCCTGAGGCCAAGAGCTCCAAGATGTGTCCTGGACTCTGAGATAATGGGGCGGGACCGGGGGAGGGGGGGAGGGGCGTGGGCGTAAGATACGGCCTCCCAGCTGGTCCAGGACTTCCCCTGACAGAGGAGCTGGTCTCAAGCCTCACAGAGATCTCGAAAAAAGCTGCCTTCTCCTTGCCCTCCTTGCCCTTGCCAATCCATGCGCCTTTACAACGATACAGTGGCATATCAAAGCAAGAATCAGTCACATGTGAGGCCAAAGCCTTTCCCGTAGTAGTCACCTCTGCCTTTGGTCCAGTAATCATCACCCTTGCCTGAGGGCACGCTCGCACTGATCCACTCCCCGGCACTGGCATGATCGGCATGCTGATGCCCGCCTAAGCCTTGCAGGGAGATGCATCTTGCATTCATCTCTGCCCCCTTGCCGCCACTGAGGCTGGAACTATTTGCCCAGTCTGGTCGTTGGCTTGTAGGCCAATCGCCCTTCCCGACTCCCTTGATGTCCCCTGCAGTGTGCGGGAATGCGGCAGACAAGGGCAAGTTCAGGGCATGCTCCTGGTGGGAAAGACGGGCTTGCACTAGTGAGCTCGTGGCCGAGAGCGGACTTCAGGCTGTCTTTGTTCGCCCATCGGACCTTCAGAAACTCTTGCAGGGTAGGGCGCTCAGGTGAGCGTGTCTCCGCGTGAGCCTCGCTCAAGCTGGTGCCCGGCCTGAATGGGGTGGGGGGCATTTTCTCTGATCTTGTAGATCTTGTCTAAAACCTTGATGGCGTCCTGCAGGAGAGATTTCCATCTTCCCTTTTTCCCTCAAGTCAGGAAGGTTGCTGCCGCAAAACAGTCTCCCCCGTCCAGAATTGCAAAATTTCAATGCACATGCATTAGTCCTGCGCAGACTCCTGCGTCTTGTAGTACACGAAAGCACACCTGCAGAAACTCGTTGCGACAGTCAACGAGCAAGAGCAGAATGTATCATCAGACGTATGTCACACCCTGCCGCCTCTGCCCGGACTTCGGATGAATGCCCATGAGGTGGCAATGCCTGAGAACGCAATTTCTCTCGTTCTCGTCACCCCCTGCAACATGTGAAGTGCATTGGAGACCGGGATAATTCAAGCATGACCCGCCAGCATGTGCTAGATGCCCTGATTGCTTTCTCCGTCCTTCTTTCGAAAGGGTGAAGGGGAGGGAGCTACCTCTCTCTTTCTTTCTGTGAGGTGAAGAGGAAGGGCAGCGTCCCGGCCCCCCTCACGTGAAGGTTCGCGCACCTTGACAGGCATCCCCGGACCCTGAAGCATGGCTTTAGTACTTTGTGGCACGGACCTTTAGGTATAATACGTGGGTTCTGTTGGGTCAACCTTAGTTCCTTCCCACTCTGGAGGCTGTTTTGCGGGCACCGTCCATCAAACCGCCGTGAGTTTAACTAGCGCTTGAATCAACAATCGATCGCAACACAGCAAGATGCCATGTTGGCTTTGTCACGCGGTGACAGATCCAGGCCGCGAATGCTGTGGGGAATGATAATGCTGCTGTCAAAGTAAGATGTGCATCTCGTTTCCGGCATGCCAGCACAGACTGCACCCGGCGAAGCGGACCTCCGATGATACGGTTCTCAAGGCCGGTAAGGCAACGAAGAGATTTTGACATGTTATTACAGACTGTGCCTAGACCTCTGGAGCGGTTCGTCGAGTAGCGCATGGCAACACAAGCTCTCACACCCTCGTCAGATATCTCTGATGATCGCGCAACTTGTTGTATCTGCTTTCATATCCGCGGCGTGGTCTGCGATTCGGATTTCATCGTCTCCTCTCCTTTTCAACACATGGAAAAAAGCGCACGATCAAAAAAAGGACGCGGAGCTTTTCCAAACTTCAAATGTTGACAAGAGAAGTCGGTTCCCCCTGCGGCTTTCACAGGGCAATGAGCAGCCTTGTACCTTATCCTCTGAAACAAACAGAGAACTCAATCCAAGTTACTCTTGGTAAGAGAAGACAGCTTCTTTCTAGAAGAAAGCTCTTATCTCTTGGCAAGTCTTCATCTTAATCCCACGAAAATTGAAGAGAGCCGCCCCTGAAAACATGGACAGAACTCCCCCAATATTCAAAAGCAACGCATAAGTTCTGCACCTCATCCTCGACTAGAAGAGAGTTTCCTCCAACCGACAGACGAGGGCCCCATCTCAAATTAGCGCACAAGCCCCTCCAACTTCGCGAAAGCGAACAGCGCTCCACTTATCCCTCAGTCGGCAAGAAGAGGCCTCCTTTCTCTTTTGGCAAGGGAATTAAGAGAGCTCCTGACTATCTCTTCTTCCTCTTCAAAAGCGGGAAGGGAGCTTACCGGAGCTCCCCTAACTTCCAAGGAAAAAAGGAAAAGCCTTCTACCTCATCCTCGACAAGAAGAGACTGAGAGCTTCCTCCAATCGGATGAGACAGCAGAAAGCTCCATCTAAAAAATGAAAGCCAGATCCCACAAAATTATCGAGAAAGAAGAGAGCTCCGCTTACCCCTCAGTCGGCAAGAAGAGACCAAGCTTCTCCACACGTTCGAGAAGGAGATCCTGACTATCCCTTCTGCCGTTGCAAAATATGGAAGTGAACAAAAGACATGGTGGAGCTCCCAGCTCCCACCCAACCTTCAAACAAAAAAATCTGGTCCGTCTCTCAACCTTGAAAACTCCTCCACGTCAGGCTCTAAACAAGAAGAGAGCTCCTGACCCAGATTTTCGTGGTAAGACAAGAGAGCTTCTTTCTAGAAGAAAGACCCATTACCTTTTGGCAAGTCGCTTCTCAGTCTTGAAATAGACTGAGAGACCTCGCTCCTGTCACTCCTAGCCAAAGAAGACAGAAACAACCCCCTCCCGCCCCAACAATGTATGAGTTCTCTACCAGGACCGAATCATCGAAAACAGGAAGAAAGCGTTCTCCCATTTCGACAGAAAAAGAAAGCTGCTCCAAAAAACCTCTTGGTAAAGGAAAAATCCCGTGGCAGGTCCTCTACCCCAACAATTCAGAAGACAGGCCCCTCTAACTTCTCGAAAAACAAGAGCGCTCGGTCTACCTCTCTGTCGACAACAAGAAGACTCCTTTCTCTCCTAGTCAGGGGCGAGAGCTCCGGACCATCTCTCCTCCTTTCCAATACATCAAGAAGAACTTAATCAAGAAGAAACGGTGGGGCTCTTCCAAACTGCAAACCTGGACAAGAAAAGTCTGGTCCTCCCCTGCAGCCTTCCAAAGGCAAAGCGAAGCCCTCTACCTCATCCTCTGAAACAAGCAGAGAACTCAATCCAAGTTACTCTTGCAAAGAGAAGACAGGCAGCTTCTTTCTAGAACAAAGCTCGCTTGCCTCTCAGTAGGGGAAGAGATACACTTGCAAGAGAGGACAGAGCTCCACTAGCTTCCAAACAGAAAAGCCTCATCCTCGACAGGAAAAGACAGAAGAGACTGAGAGCTTCCTCCAATCTATATAATGAGACAGAACAAAGCTCCATCTCAATTCAACAGACAAGCACCTCCAAGATATCGAAAAAAGAGAGCTCCGTTTACCCCTCAGTCGGCAAGGAGAGACCTCTTTCTTTGGAAGGAGGACCTGACTACCCCCTCTACCTTTTCAAAAGACGAAAACAGCACACGCTCAAAGAAAGGGTGGAGCCCTTCAAACAAAGAGGTCTGGCCCTCCCCTCAACCTTGAACAAGAAACAGACCTCGTCCACCTCCATGCTTTAAAACCAACGGAGAGCTCCCCCCCAAGATTTTCATGGTAAGAGGAGAGAAGTTCTTTGAAGAGCGAGCTCCATTACCTCTTTTTCAGTCGCTTGTCAATTTTGAGAAGACCTCATTCCAAGTCAGACAGGACAGAAACGCCCCCCCGACAATGTATGAGTTCTCTACCTAATCATCGAAAACCAAAAGAAAGCTCCCTCCAATTTCATAAAGAAGAAGAAGAAGGCTTTTCCTTTACCTCTTGGTAACGGAGGAGATCCCGTGGCAGATCCCCTACCCCGACAACTCAGAAGACAGTCTACAGGCCCCTCTAGCTTCTCGAGAAACTTTTTTCTTGCCTCTCTGTCGACAAGAAGAGACCCCTTTCTCCCTCAGTCAGGGGCGAGAGCTCCGGACCATCTCCTTTTCCTCTTCAGTACATCAAAAAGAGCTTAATCAAAAAGAAAGGGTGGGGCTCTTCCAAACTTCAAACCTTGACAAAAGAAGTCTGGTACTCCCTGCGACCTTCCAAGGGCAAAGCCAAGCCCTCCACCTCATCCTCTGAAACAATCAGAAAACTCAATCCAAGTTACTCTTGGAATCTGGAAAGAGAAGACAGGCAGCTTCTTTCTAGAACAGAGCTCGCTTGCCTCTCAGTAGAGGAAGAAATACACTGGCAAGAGAGGACAGAGCTCCACTAGCTTTCGTTAACGATTTGCGACATTTCAATGATGGTTATGTTCCGTATGTTCTAGCGGGTCTCACATGTAAAGAAGTAACGCTTGCTGAACAAGTAAAGACCCTTGTCCGAGCGATTCTCGACAGGGAAACTGTCGAAATTGTAGCAAGAATTAAGCCCCTGACCAGGCTCGGCCGTAGGCAGCCAGAATTCTTTAAACTTTTGAACTTACTGAATGCTTTGAAATTTTGAGAAAAAATAGCGCGAATTATTGATTTTTTTGAAAGATATGTTCCAAAAACTTCAGTTTTCCAAATATTGACCTAAAAGGAAAAATACTGAAATTTGTGAAATCTCGGAGCAAATAAAGACCCTGGCAAGACCCGGCTGTCGCCAGCCAGGATTCTTGAAATTATTGAAATTATTGAAGACATGAAGGCAAGCATTTCAATATTTTCTGAAACTTCAAGAACTGACTTATAGAATATATAAAAAAGGTTGGAACTTTGGAAACACATGTGTTTTTATTCTTCAAAATTTCAAGAATTTCAAACTGAGAGCCGGGCCTGGCCAGGGTCTTTATTTGCTCCAAAATTTCACAAATTTCAATATTTTTCCTTCTTAGGTCAATATTTGGAAAGTTGAAATTTTTGGAACATCTCTATATGTTTTCAAAAAATTGACTAATTCAAAAACTTTATAGAATCCTGGCTGGCGACGGCCGGGATTGGCCAGGGTCTTTATTGGTCCAAAATTTGATTGGAAAATTCGAAAATCTGAAAATGTTTGCTGTATTCGTTTATCGCCTACGTGTCCTTCGAATCAAGCAAGACCTGCAAATCATACATAGAGTTCCAATACACTTAGTACTTTATAGTCTTCGTCGAGGCGAGCGGGACAGTCGGAGCTGGGAAGAAAGGGATGGAAAAGGTAACTGAAGAAAGTGCACTAGAACAGCATAAGGTCCCCGCTCTTGCCTCCTGGACTGTAGCTATACGCAGGGCTGCAGACCCCAAAGGAGGTGTCTCTCTCTTTTTCTCTGTTCCTTTCTTTCCCCAGGCTTGAGGGCATGCCTTCGCGGGAGAAGCCCGCTGTTGAAGGGACGCACGGTTCGGGCACTCCACGGGCTGAGTTCAAGCAACGCGCTACTTTAGGCAAACAACGGACAACTTGCTCACGCCTCGTTTGCTGTCTTGCTTGCTTGCTTGCCGGGCGTTTGGGGTGAGGGAAAGCGAGTTCCCCTCCCCCTGCGCGCGAGCACTACGCCAGTGTTCGTGTTTGCCGTCTCTCTCTCTGTCTCTGCCCGTGGCTGTTTTCAAGAACGGAGCTCTAAAGTCCAAGCACTCGCATCGGAAGGCGAAGCAAAGCACCAGAGCGCCCCGTGCCCGAAGAAGCAGAAGAAGCAAGACTATTACTGAGATAAGTTCACATGCGCTGTACGAGCACTACAACGAGTGGCAGCGGCCAACGATTAAGGACATCATGAGGACGAAGACTTCGCACATCAACTAGACCTGAATGAGGGCATTATGCATGAAAGGACGCAGGCTGCACGAAGCAGCTGCGTAGAACGGATGCCACGAGTTAGCGAGAGCAAGACATGGACGGGGAGGAAGTGATGAAGGCATGAGCCACCAGTCCGGCAAAGGTCGCCAAGAGGCTGAGACTTCTTTGGCTGCGGAAGCATGAGACCGGACACACTGAGTTGCAGGCTGGACCACTCCATATGTGTCAAACCTTTCAGAAAGCTTGGACACATGCTTGCCTCTCCAGCCTTCCAGCTGCAGCTCAGGGGCACTATTCTCAGCTCTTCCTCCGAAACATCGTGAGGAAGGCCACCGACAAAAAGTTTGTGACCTTAAGTCTCGCGAAACTACGCAGCTGCCCATGACATGCAATCATCAGCCAGGAATGTGATTGTTTATGAGTGGTTTGAAATCCATGCTACGCAACTGCCATGGGATGGAAATGACCACTGCCCCTCCATCGCAGCGGCATGGCATGACTGCAGTGCTCGGATATGCTCGGCCCCTGTGAATGAGACTAAAGTCCCAAGCCGATACATGCACACAGGGATGGAATGGCATCAGCCAGCGTGGCATCAACACAAGCATGGCATCATACAGCTTGCATTAGACCAATTGAGAACATTGAGGATGTTGATGTGGAGCAAGGCGTCCAACCAACCCAGAGAGAGGTGTCGCGGTTCTGGCCACTGTATGAAGATCTAGCGATCTTGGCCGCATCTCTCCAGGAGCTCACCGCGCCGCACAGCTATGATGCAGCGGTTGAATATTGTTTTTTCATGCTGTGCCAACTTGTCAGCGGCTTCTTGGTAAGAGTGCTTTTGTTTGCTGTTGGTTGGTGTGGGCGGGTGCTTTTTGCTAGGCGCGCACTTACTTCAACAGCAGACCCCTCCCACCCCCCCGGACCGCCCCCGTGCCAAAAAAGACACGCCCGCCTCCCCCGCACCAAGCTGTTTGGGCCTCCAAAACTTCACCTGCAGAGCGCAACCGCAAAAGCCACCAACAGCACACACAAAAACACCCGTTCCCCGGCTTCTTTCCGCGTGCGATGATCCGCAGTACATTGGAAGCTGGGAGAACATCATATTTGAGTGCAGACGATCTCACAGGTCAACAGCATTCCACGAACTTGGACGGGAGTGCGGGAACTCGGAAGCCAGTGACTCGAGTGCGGCGTCAGTGATATGGAGGAGTTTCGGCGCAAGACCACGGAAAAGGCTTGTGACAGCAATGCGTCCTTCGGCATGTGCAGCTTGATCATGCTTGATCAATTGCCAGTTGAATCGCCGCAATCACCGAGGCATGCCTTTCCCGCCCTTGACCCCATCCGCCGACTGTACATTTGAGCCTCTACACACCTGACCGCAGACACTGGCAAACCAAAGACCATGTTTAGAAGCTCCACAAGGCATCCAGGCCGGAATGACAACAGGAAATTAACTTGTGCCCCAGAGCGGGGATCATGAATGCACCTGCCTTTCTGCATGATAAAAACAAAACCTGACTGGCCTGCGCAGTTTTCGGCCACATTGTGGCACTGTCAAGAGTTGGCAAACTACTTGGGCTTTCTGACCAAATTTCCCACATGGTATTCATCTCTTCTGGTCCTCGTTGCACCGACTTGGCGTCTGAAAATTCAGGCAGGCTGTCGTCAACAATGTAAAGCTAGCCGCGCAAGGCAAGTCCAGCATGGCAATGACGATTGGAACGCCTCTGCTCAACAGGCCACTTAGAGAAGTACCCCACAGCGGCACCCAATGCGCACACAAGCAAGCACTGCCGACGCAAATCATGCTCGGTTGTGACTTCCACCCCACTAAAAACTTGTGGCCTGCGTGTATAATCCTGCCTCTGGCATCTGGTCAAAGGCGGCCGATGCTGCGACGCAATGCTTTCAGACCCCTGCCATCTGGAGATGCCTCCGTCTTCTTCGGCTGACCTCATGCAGATCCAGAACTGGAAACATGCAATGCTACGCCAATACCGTTTGTCACCTCATTGGGACTGATCTGAGGCATGCACTGCTATCCCAATCACCTGAAAGCAAGACACGGCAACGACGAGGTTCTGCTTGCAATTTCGGATGCTGCATGGCTGGTGGATCCGACGACCTACGACGTTTTCTGTTCTACTGCGTCGTTTGCCTGCGGCTTTTGCACCATTCGGTTCGTAGCCAGAATCCTTCACATGTCGGTCGATACACCAAGCAAGTCTTGCAGACCAGTCTGTCCTTGGCCCATCGAACTACAATTGGATGTGGCGCATCTCTTCTAATCTTGTACTGGTTGTCCAGCACCTCGGTGCGACAATTTGCGCAGAGTGTTGCGGACATGACATGACCCAGGTCTTTTAGCAAGTGCGGGCAGCTTCTGGGCGGCCCTGCTTTGCATGCATCGTCGCCAGCAGATTTAGTGGAATAAGAGAGGAAGGCACACCTCCAAAGCGCAACTCGCACACTCGTCTCACGAAGCCAGGTCCATGCGAGCTCCTACCGTCCTGGTGTCCGAGTCCTACATCTACTCAAAGGCCGGGGCAGAGCCTCTGGCCAGATCTTGGGTGCGGATTCATCATCTGGCAGTTTGGCGTGTTTACGCGACGCCGGCACACTCTCACAAATCTCCAGACGGCACATGCCAGCAAACTGCGGCGGCGGCACGTGGACATGGCTTACCTAGCCCGGGAAGCATCCAAGGGCGACCATCAAGACACATGGGCGAGACGAATGTCAGCTGACAGAAGCTGGTAATAGCTGGTACAAAGCAGCGACAATGTGGCGTGCATGACGTCTTCTCGAGGATTCTATGGAAACGAAAGCCCCACCAGACTTGTCGCTGCAGGACTTGCTGGAGACGGTTCCACACTGATGTCCAAGTCTCTGCCAAGATGCTATGCCGTAAGTTGAAAACACTGAATGTAGCTCCTCTGATGTGCAATCCTTGGACGCGCTGTGACATCGACACGATGAGTTACCTCTTGAGCAAATTTAGGCACCTGCTGAGGGTAGGCTTCCAACGAACAGCTTGTATCCATCAGGTCCGTCCTCAGCACTTACAGTACAAATTCTTCTGCCCCTCAAAAAGGCCTTCCTTCCACTTCCTTCTCAAACGGCGGCTTGAAATGGATATAGGGAATCAAGCAATACCTGGACTCCTGGACCTGACCTATTGTGCTAACGATACCTGCAGCGTCTGAGGGCGGCTAGGCACAGGGCATTCGGAGCGGACATGCTCCTGCAGAGTGTCGGCAGCACGTGCTTAACATGGGGCGGATAGTGACAAGAGCAGGCCAAGAAGCTGTTGAATAGTGTAAAAACGGAAAAGACCAATCACACTCAACTCCGGAGCAAGTCTGCAATACTTTCGGGAATCCTTCCAAAGGGCGGACACTGCACGGAACAGTGTGGCCCACTTCGTATAATTTGGGCCTTAAAGCTGCGCGCCATGTTGGGGTTGGAGCACATCACTGACGGCTGGATGCACAGGAGGCGGTCTAACTAAGACGCAACAGCTCCACCAGTTTGACGCGTTGGCTTGCTCCGGCATTTACTCTTCCGGCCCTGGCAATTCTGCCCGGCCAGCTTGAACAAGTCACCGTTCTTGGCAGTTCGCACTTCCGTCGGATGTCCCGTCAGCAGAAACCACAGGAGATGGATTGCAGGCGTTAGCAGTTAGCATGGATGTGGACATCCGGAGGTGCAGCCACTCAAGATTACAGTGTGCGCAGTCTTCGGCACCGCAAGGACAGCCTTTCACTCTAGGTGGCGAGCCCAGACGGTGCCAGGTGACATGTGCAAGATCCCTGGAAGATCAAGGTAGCACATCAAAAGGTGCGAACAGACGGCTCTCGTTTCTCGTTGACAATAAAGCATCCTTTCGAGACATCACATCGCACAGTGAAGTACCCCCTTGTCATTAAGTCGGCCTACGTACAGCTTGCAGGACACAGTCTTGGGATTAGCCCGCAACGCTGTAGATCTTAGCATGTTCGTTCAAGCGGCCCTGTGTTGTCCAAACATCCCAGGTCTGCGTCTTGCCGAAGCATGTGCAATGCCAGTCGGCCTGCATCTGTAAAGGTGCCGCTCAGCAAGCAGCGGCGTCAACTTCAATCACAAGCAGGCCTCACGAATCATGCGAACAGCCAGTTTCGCTTGCACCACAAACAGAGTGCACGCGCGTGCGCGTGCTGGTGCGTGTGTGTGTGTGTGTGTGTGTGTGTGTGTGTGTGTGTGTGTGTGTGTGTGCGTGCAGCAGCAGTGCGCCTCACCAGCTCCATTTCCATACGGCATGCAGCCAATGCTTCAAGCAACTCAGCGGTGAAACTCCTCACTGCCTGGCCAACCAAGGGCGCATTTCGTGAACATGCTCCAAGTCCCAGATATGGCTACGCAGCTAGTCCAACTGGCGAATTCAACCGGACAGATTGCTTCAACTGCTGGGACTCGTGGGCCAGTAGCCGGTGGTGGCTTAGCAGGCACAACTCGTCGGAATCGGCAGCAACAGGATGCAAATTGCAAGCCTCCTCGCTGGGGTTCGGCCCAGGCTTTTGCAGACCATCGGCTGCCGCCTTCGCTGCTCTAAGCACTCAGAAGGATGTTCTGAAGGGTCGGCTTACTCGAAATCATCATCCATTGGCGGGCAGGGCGGCTGCCGGGCGGCTTAGCTTTGCACAGTCGCACCTGCCGGCACCGTGGCTCGTGGCTGCCGTCTGCATGATCATCTGGGGCCTCGATCAGTTCACCTGGCTGAGCCCATAGCAACAAGATAGAGGAAAAAGGCGTTACTTCTGCACAGCTTGTGCCTGCGGAATCGCTCGGTTTGCCTGCATGAGCCGCAATCTCGCTCATCAATGCCTGATATTTAGGTCAAGTGGAACCTATGTGACCAAGTCCAGCCACTCGCTATCCGACCTCTGCAGCTGCTTTCACATCCCTCGTGCTTTGGAGGTCTTCCTGCAGCCCGCGCACCAAAATCTTCGGTTCCGACCGCACTTGTCACATTGCGCTTATGTCCCATGCGGCATGGGCCATGCCATCCTGCCTCAAGCTCCGCTAAGCGATCTTCGCCTTGAGGACAGGCGCTATTGACAAGAAGAATATGTACGACCCTCTCCAGGCAGCGACCCTGAGCTTGCGGCTGCATGCCGTGCGGGCAGCTGACACAGCAGCCGCTGCAATTCCGGCCATCACACTGCCACCCTGCTACAACATATTTACGCTTTTTCAGAAGCACTCTTGCCGAACACATGTAGGCTGAACACTGCCGACGCATGACAACAAAACCTGACCAATCTCAAGGTCCTCTTTCTGGCCGCGCTCGCGGATGGCTCGTGCAGCCAGGAGCTGCCGCCTCAGCGTTCTGGCGCGCCAGACATCCACCAGACAATGAGCATCATCAGTTCTTTCGGAAATCGTTGGTCAGTCTTTGGAGTGACCCAAACACTTCTTGCCAGCTTCTAGCCCATGCAGGCTCCGCATGAGGCTGGGGCTCCACATCCTCAATTCGAGCCTTGCCGGATTGCAGCCACAGCTCTCGAACGTGGTGGAAGGAGCACCAAGAAGACGGCCTTGAGACTCTTCTGCAAAGCGGACCTGAGGCAACAGGCAACAGGCAGCCTTCTCACATGACAAGACGCTCACCCTGAATCTGAGAACGAGGCCCATTCTTCGGTGGCGTTCCGTGAAGGCGCCATCTGCAGCTCCAGCAGAGGTCAGGGCTTGCAGGATTTATGCTGGAGCCGGCACAGTTGGCTTAAAGCCAAAAAGAGAGCAATGAAATTGGCCTCTTTATCTCATCGAGGGCTTCGGCCATCTCAGCATATGCCTGAAATGAAAGGTCCACTACCACTAGAGTGAGCCACGCTCGAGCCGCAGATTCGGCGGCCTCAGAGTCCTGGACAGTGGGCATCGTCGGCAGTGGTGGCCCAGGCCCACTGGGCCCATCGACCAGCAGGCCCTCGGAACAAAAGGATTCACCAAGGCAAACACACGAATACGAGCACTTGAACTCAAGCTCCGGGCACGAACGTCAGCTTGGAATCCCTGCAACATGCACAACCGAGCTGGGAGTGAAGGATCTGTGAGGAAGGTCGGAGTCGGATAACAAGAACTGCGCAATGACAAGTGGGGGTGGGATCGCGAAGATCGTGGCTGACGTCTGGCAGACTCGTACAGTACTCTCCTTAGGCTTTAGGAGCCAGGGATCAGCGACATCTGGAACTGCTAACACCTCCTGACTCCTTACTTACAATCCATCTGCTTTCGAGGTCTTGACATGGGCATGCACAAGCTGCCAACAATCTATGCGTCAGGATTCAGGATGCGCCAGATATGCTTTGTGAAGGGGTGAGTCGCCGAAGCTGTGCAGAACTGGCAGCGGCCAGTCGCATCGGAATGCCACAGAGTCGGAAACGAATCGGGGCGCATGACCCCATGCTAATTTGCAGAACGGACAAGCAACACTTCACTGGACATCATACTCTGAAATCATGAGCTGGGCGCGGATGCCTCCCACTCGGACAGGCTGGAGGTTTGGTTCACCTGCAAGCCGCTGACGGGCCACGGTCGTCTTCCCTGGGTTCGCTATGCCTTCGCCCGCATGACCATCTCTTGCAGGTGCCGGGCCTGTCGCCGCAAGGCTGCAAGAGTCAGCCTGGCTCAGAAGGCTCCCTGTGTTCGCGCCTCCATGCTGGCTGCCTCCGCCGTTGCCTTAGCCAGGTCTACCTGCAGGGTGCCAAATGACCCCACGACACGTTCCACCTGTGGATCGTTATGGATATTCTCGAAAATCTCGGATCATGTCAAAAGTCCGCAATGTGTTGGCCGTACTGCAAAATCGTGATGCTTTTCCATGCATGCAGGCTTTGTCTGATGCTTTCTCCGTGGAGCCTCGGCCCATGGCATGGCTTGACATGACATGCAGACACACTCCGACTCCTGCTACCATGTCTGGCGGTGCACAGCTTTACGACTGTGCAGATTTGCTTTGGGGATCAGCTAGAAACAGCGAAATGGGTGGGGCTGTTGCCACGGATTCCACAGTAAAGTATGTTATAGCATACGGCATAGTATAAAATAGTAGAGTTTTTCTACTAAAACACCTTATTTGCTAATATAGTATGTTGTACCATTTTATACTGTATTGTACTATAGTATATTGTATCATCGTATAATTTGCTTTGTTATAATATATCGTTATATATATAATATTATACTACATCGTATTACATTATAAAACATTTTGATACATTCTACTGTATTGTATTACACTATAGTTTTTCATATTCCATGTATATATTACTATGTATATGTATGTGTGTGCACATACACACACACACACATATATATATATATATATATAATTAATATTATATTACTATACTTATATGTCTTTCCATCCGTCTCTTTCTTTCTCCCTCAATGCTTTTGCCCTTGGTCCCCGATATGACTGTTGCTCCCGTCTGCAATGCTAATTGGTCGTTGTGTTGTAATGAGAGATGCAGGTCCTTGATCTGATTCCTTGTGAACCGCCATCCTGTGCACTTCGATTTGCCCCTCGTGGCCGACATGAGGTCCAGATTTGGCAGACTTAACCTCAAGTCTGTGCATGTCTGTGCCGGAGGACGATTTACCGGGGCAAACCCAAAGCATCCACTTCTCTCACTGTTGCCCTGCTGCAGAAGCGTGCCTCGGAGGCAGCCTGCTGCAGGCGCTGCGTGACTGAGAGGCGCAGTGCCTCCAAGTTCGATGCAACTCCAGACATGCAAGTGGGCCCAGCGAACAAACCAAATCACGGAACACCATGACTAGGAGAGAAACAGAGAGAGAGAGAGAGAGAGAGAGAGAGAGAGAGAGAGAAAGAGAGAGAGAGAGAGAGAGCGCGTGCGTGCGGCTGTGCGTGTGGCTGTGCATGTGCGTGTGCGTGTGTCTGTCTGTCTGTCTGTCGGTCCGTCTGTCCGTCTGTCCGTCTGTCTTGTCTGTCTTGTCTGTCTTGTCTGTCTTATCTGTCCTGTCTGTCCGGTCTGTGTAATCTATCTTATCTGTCCTGTCTTGTCTGTCTTGTCTGTCTTGTCAGTCTTGTCAGTCTTGTCTGTCTTGTCTGTCTTGTCTGTCTTGCCTTGTCTGTCTGTCTGGCTGTCTGTCAGGCTGGCTGTCTGTCTGTGTCTCTGTGTCTCTGTGTCTTTGGCTCTATGTCTCTGTGTCTCTGTCTCTCCATCTCTCCGTCTTTGCTTTGCTTTGCTCTGGGTCTCTCCGTCTCTCTGTCTCTCTGTCTGTCTGTCTGGCTGGCTGCACTGGCTGATTGTCTCTCTCTGTCTCTGTCTGCGGATGTGGGCGCACCCACGTGACGAGGGCTGTGGGCGTGCGGGTGGATTCCCAATGATGCCTTGATGCAGAGCTCAGGCTTTTTTGATCTCTTTCATCGGGCGGTGCATCCAATGGACGTAACCACCCCATCGAAACAGCAGCTCGTTGTAGGCTCATTGCCTGACCACCACACACACATATCCAGGACTATGAATAAATTCTGAATCGGGGTGATTCGAGCTTGGCCCAAGCAACTTGCCGTCTAACCAGTACCAACACACTCTACAAAATTTGAGCTTGGCCGATCAGGTGGCATACTTCTGGACCCACTCACGCGCTGTTTGATCATGCTTGGCGCGGTCCTTGAGATAGACCTGGGCAATCTCCGGCACGAGCGGGTCGTTGGGGTTCGGGTCTGTCAGCAAAGACGAGATGGACAGCAAGACCTTCGATATGGTCAATGCTGGACTCCACTGATCCTTCAAGATGTCAAGGCAGATAGCCCCGTTCGAATTCACGTTACAATGGTAGATCTTCGTGGTGAAGTGCACCTTCGGCGGCTTGAAGGGGTAGTCGGATGGGAAGTTGATGTTCAGGAAGAACACACCGCCGGAGTAGGGACAGTCGGGTGGGCCCATGATGGTCGCTTGCCAGTTGAAATGATCATCTCCAACTGGCCCCGCCGAGCAATTCGCCGGCGGGTCGTTCCCCAGGTCCTGTAGCTCCTTCTGGATCCGCTTCAGCGCCATGGCGCGCCGCCACGCTTGAATTGCCGCTGTTGGGCCTCCTTAGCCTCCCTAGCACTCGACGAGCCGTGATGCGGAAAAGCGAAGCGAACACGCCTCTGTTTTCAGCTGCGAGATGCATTTACCGCCAATGCATGCATACATGTACAACTGCGATGTCGACGACCACGACTTCGACGGTAATGGCTGGGCAGATGACTACGACAACCAGTGCGCAAATGGATCACGTCGCGGATGTTGTGCCTCGATCTTTACATGCTGCCCCAAACCCAAACCGCCAACCCGCAAGGAAAAGCGATGTGGCTATGCCAGATGCATGCATACATGCATGCATGCATCAAGTATGAACGTGTGTATGTAAATATTTTTGCCAATCCATGTAGGGAAAAAAGTAGTATACCCGCTAGACTGAAACGAAAACGGAATCCGCTGTTGGTACCAGGAGCTTTCAACTTGAGTCAGCATAGTCGTATGTAGGGAAAGCCCCGCAAATAAGTATGTTTTCTACACCTGCAAGGCAGCTGATCGAGACAGAAGCCTTTAGAAAAAGAGTTGGAGAGACCTGGACGGAACAGGGGTGTGGATCATGCGAAGGGGGTGGGGGGGGGGTATGCAATCACAGATGCTAAACTCAACCTCCCTCCTGCCCAATTTTCTGAGAACAACCGGCGGTGCCGATTAAAAGCAGCAGCCTAGCGCACGACGACCCAGGCGTCCGCATCAAGAGCATCTCAAGAAAAAGGAATCACCTCTGTTTTGCCTTCTTGTCACCACACATATACCTAACTTATATACTTGTGCGTACGCGTCTATGCAAGCACAGAATCGAAGAAGCAAACAACACATTGTCGAAGGCTGGATGTCTGGAGGTGGGAGCTGTCCGTGACTACCTGGGCTCTGGCCCGCGAAGGTGAAGGCATGCTGCAACGACAGCTCAAGAGCATCTCCTGCTTTCGAGGCTTCTATGCAAGTCGATGCAATCGTCAGATCTGCGCATTTTAATACGAATGGAGCTTGTGAGGTAGGAAGCACAACCTCCCACGTAGCAAGCAAGTCAGCGACAACACCATACATGTTCATGCATCATGACCATGATGCGGGCAAGCACAGAAGACATGCAGTATGACATACAAGCTTTGACCTGCTTAAACTCCTGCGAGTCATTACAACCACCACCGGGAATGGCAACAATGACGCTCGACCGTGCTGGTGACTGGTGCCGTCTATATGCACAGAACGCGTCGCTACGATGCTGTAGGTGCAGACAAGACTCGGACGTCAGAGCAAGAGCCACAACCCCCGAAAAGGACCCCACAATCCAGTCTGCTGCCAGTGGGCCAGGGGGGTGTTCACAAAAAGCAACTTTCCTTGCCAACAACCCTGCTCTGCGTTTGCAAAGTAATTTTGCTCCACGCAGAAGGCCACGAATGCTCCGACTCCACTCTGCAGCGTCAGCGGTTTCATGAACTCTACAACCTAGGTCGCGTACTTCTGGACCCACTCGCGCGCCGTGGTATCATGCTTGGCCCGGTCCTTCAGGTAGACCTGGGCAATCTCCGGCACTAGCGGGTCGTTGGGGTTCGGGTCTGTCAGCAAAGACGAGATGGACAGCAAGACCTTCGATATGGTCAATGCTGGACTCCACTGATCCTTCAAGATGTCAAGGCAGATAGCCCCGTTCGAATTCACGTTACAATGGTAGATCTTCGTGGTGAAGTGCACCTTCGGCGGCTTGAAGGGGTAGTCGGATGGGAAGTTGATGTTCAGGAAGAACACACCGCCGGAGTAGGGACAGTCGGGTGGGCCCATGATGGTCGCCTGCCAGTTGAACATGTCGTCTCCGACCGGCCCCGCCGAGCAATTCGCCGGCGGGTCGTTCCCCAGGTCCTGTAGCTCCTTCTGGATCCGCTTCAGCGCCATGGCGCGCCGCTAGTAAACGCGGTCCGGATACCGCCACACTCTCTACCGTGCTAAAGCTCGGGCCGCGACAGGGCAAGCAGTCTTGCCGCCCCTTCTGGAAGGTGCTAACCTGCTGGACCTGTGAATGTCACTGATAAGACTCTGCTGTGCGACAATGCAATTGGTCCTAGATCACCGCATGAGCGAAACGGTCTCTTATCCATCTCGCAATCGCTCTCGGTCCCTGTCACGCATGCGCCCTGTTCGGGCAGGGACAGGGCCCTTGCAGGTTTGTCGAACTACGTCGCGTACTTCTGGACCCACTCGCGCGCCGTGGTATCATGCTTGGCCCGGTCCTTCAGGTAGACCTGGGCAATCTCCGGCACTAGCGGGTCGTTGGGGTTCGGGTCTGTCAGCAAAGACGAGATGGACAGCAAGACCTTCGATATGGTCAATGCTGGACTCCACTGATCCTTCAAGATGTCAAGGCAGATAGCCCCGTTCGAATTCACGTTACAATGGTAGATCTTCGTGGTGAAGTGCACCTTCGGCGGCTTGAAGGGGTAGTCGGATGGGAAGTTGATGTTCAGGAAGAACACACCGCCGGAGTAGGGACAGTCGGGTGGGCCCATGATGGTCGCCTGCCAGTTGAACATGTCGTCTCCGACCGGCCCCGCCGAGCAATTCGCAGGCGGGTCGTTCCCCAGGTCCTGTAGCTCCTTCTGGATCCGCTTCAGCGCCATGGCGCGCCGCTAGTAAACGCGGTCCGGATACCGCCACACTCTCTACCGTGCTAAAGCTCGGGCCGCGACAGGGCAAGCAGTCTTGCCGCCCCTTCTGGAAGGTGCTAACCTGCTGGACCTGTGAATTTCACTGATAAGACTCTGCTGTGCGACAATGCAATCGGTCCTAGATCACCGCATGAGCGAAACGGTCTCTTATCCATCTCGCAATCGCTCTCGGTCCCTGTCACGCATGCGCCCTGTTCGGGCTGGGACAGGGCCCTTGCAGGTTTGTCGAACTACGTCGCGTACTTCTGGACCCACTCGCGCGCCGTGGTATCATGCTTGGCCCGATCCTTCAGGTAGACCTGGGCAATCTCCGGCACTAGCGGGTCGTTGGGGTTCGGGTCTGTCAGCAAAGACGAGATGGACAGCAAGACCTTCGATATGGTCAATGCTGGACTCCACTGATCCTTCAAGATGTCAAGGCAGATAGCCCCGTTCGAATTCACGTTACAATGGTAGATCTTCGTGGTGAAGTGCACCTTCGGCGGCTTGAAGGGGTAGTCGGATGGGAAGTTGATGTTCAGGAAGAACACACCGCCGGAGTAGGGACAGTCGGGTGGGCCCATGATGGTCGCCTGCCAGTTGAACATGTCGTCTCCAACCGGCCCCGCCGAGCAATTCGCCGGCGGGTCGTTCCCCAGGTCCTGTAGCTCCTTCTGGATCCGCTTCAGCGCCATGGCGCGCCACGGAAAGGGACCTTCCAAAATCAGCCGGGTGCCACTGGCTTTGGCAGAGCAAGGGCTCTCGATCCGATAAGCCTGGAATTCAAAACACCCGTCTCTTGTGACAAGCCTTTGCACAGCATTCACGAAGACCTGGAGAAGGATCGGTCGTGAACACACGAGCTGCAGGTGGACACATCGACAGGTTCAGGAAGAACTGCTACTGCGTGCAAGCACGGGAAGGTCCGAACAATTGTGGCAGCTGCCATGCTTAGGCGAATTTTCCGTCAGACGGCACGTGGTCATGAATGCCAAAAGCACACTGACAGTCGGAAGTGGCTATCACACACGCATTTGAAGGCAACCTGTGGCACTAGCTGCCGGATTGCTCCTCAGATGAGCCTTCACGACCAAAGGCAGTGCTTGAATTTGCAACTCACTGTCACCCCTCAGCTGTCCATGAGGATAAGCAGGAAGAGTCAATATGCCTAAGCGGCGACTTTTTGTCGTGTGCTTCACGTCGCGTACTTCTGGACCCACTCGCGCGCCGTGGTATCATGCTTGGCCCGATCCTTCAGGTAGACCTGGGCAATCTCCGGCACTAGCGGGTCGTTGGGGTTCGGGTCTGTCAGCAAAGACGAGATGGACAGCAAGACCTTCGATATGGTCAATGCTGGACTCCACTGATCCTTCAAGATGTCAAGGCAGATAGCCCCGTTCGAATTCACGTTACAATGGTAGATCTTCGTGGTGAAGTGCACCTTCGGCGGCTTGAAGGGGTAGTCGGATGGGAAGTTGATGTTCAGGAAGAACACACCGCCGGAGTAGGGACAGTCGGGTGGGCCCATGATGGTCGCCTGCCAGTTGAACATGTCGTCTCCAACCGGCCCCGCCGAGCAATTCGCCGGCGGGTCGTTCCCCAGGTCCTGTAGCTCCTTCTGGATCCGCTTCAGCGCCATGGCGCGCCACGGAAAGGGACCTTCCAAAATCAGCCGGGTGCCACTGGCTTTGGCAGAGCAAGGGCTCTCGATCCGATAAGCCTGGAATTCAAAACACCCGTCTCTTGTGACAAGCCTTTGCACAGCATTCACGAAGACCTGGAGAAGGATCGGTCGTGAACACACGAGCTGCAGGTGGACACATCGACAGGTTCAGGAAGAACTGCTACTGCGTGCAAGCACGAGAAGGTCCGAACAATTGTGGCAGCTGCCATGCTTAGGCGAATTTTCCGTCAGACGGCACATGGTCATGAATGCCAAAAGCACACTGACAGTCGGAAGTGGCTATCACACACGCATTTGAAGGCAACCTGTGGCACTAGCTGCCGGATTGCTCCTCAGATGAGCCTTCACAACCAAAGGCAGCGCTTGAATTTGCAACTCACTGTCACCCCTCAGCTGTCCATGAGGATGAAGCAGGCAGAGTCAACATGCCTAAGCGGCGACTTTTTGTCGTGTGCTTCACGTCGCGTACTTCTGGACCCACTCGCGAGCCGTGGTATCATGCTTGGCCCGATCCTTCAGGTAGACCTGGGCAATCTCCGGCACTAGCGGGTCGTTGGGGTTCGGGTCTGTCAGCAAAGACGAGATGGACAGCAAGACCTTCGATATGGTCAATGCTGGACTCCACTGATCCTTCAAGATGTCAAGGCAGATAGCCCCGTTCGAATTCACGTTACAATGGTAGATCTTCGTGGTGAAGTGCACCTTCGGCGGCTTGAAGGGGTAGTCGGATGGGAAGTTGATGTTCAGGAAGAACACACCGCCGGAGTAGGGACAGTCGGGTGGGCCCATGATGGTCGCCTGCCAGTTGAACATGTCGTCTCCAACCGGCCCCGCCGAGCAATTCGCCGGCGGGTCGTTCCCCAGGTCCTGTAGCTCCTTCTGGATCCGCTTCAGCGCCATGGCGCACTATGTCCTTGATGTGATCTATGTGGGCTTCCCGGAAGCTTAGCTTCGGCAGCACCCTCTTCGAGCAACGAAGACAAGAGCCAGTGACTCACATGTGCTCATGATCTGCTGGTCCCTGACCTCAGACCCGGTGCACCTCCGAAGCCCTGGCTGCTTCGTCGACCGCATCTCGCTCGTCCTACAACTGACGGTCACTGGTACATTGGTTCCGAGTTTTTTTCATTTGGCCAGCTGATTCGGCGAGCAGAGAAGGGCGTTGCTTGCCTCCAGGAGTCGAAGCTTGTCGGCCAGAAGCCTCGCATGCGCAGAGACCTGACAAGAGGTTCAAAACGAAGAACCGCACTGGCACATACTGGCACACTGGCAGACCGACTCGACCGGTGTCAGGGAGTTTCGAAAGGGCAAAAAATGGATAAGCAAGATCGCCATTTCGGAGCCCCTCGCGCGGCACAGCCACAGCTCAGATCCGCAGTTGGACGCTCACTTGTCGGTGAGCTTCACAACCTCGTCCAGACCTGACACGCTTCGCCGCAAGATAAAGCACCCGTAGCGACGCAGTGTGATTATTACAATTGAAATGTGGTGAGGGATCCTGAACAAGCTGACATCTTGCGGAGGCAAGTTTCTGTCGAGCATCTCGGCCACGTTCAACACGAGCGAGCAAATTGACATCCTCGCCGATGAAAAGGGGAATCGGGTCAGGCGATGGTACGCTTTGCTACTGCACTTTGAGCATGTCTCCTTGACCCTGAGGCGCTGTGAGCGATCACTTCTGCTCTGCTGCTCACTTGGCTGCCTTTATTTCTTGTCCTGTCAAGACGCGCGTAAATTCGCCAGGCATTGCTGTGAGCAAGACTTGCAGCTATGCAGCAAAGCCATCGCAGCATGATTCTTCCATACATACCCACTTATTTTATGAGTATCTGAAGCCGAGCCTGTGGTCGAGTCGGCTTGCCCGCCTCAGCGACGAGGACTTTCCGGGGCAAGCTGGTCATGCTAGACGCTGGTCTCTCCCGGCAGAAAACTGCACTTAAGATGGAACTGCATATGCACGTCCTGCGCATGGCCTAACTCTAGCCGTGGAGAGGGGCCTCGATTTCCCACAGGTAGGGTGAATTTGCAATATTTTCGGCAAGCGATTATAGTTGAAGAGAAAGTCCCAGGCCTCCGCAGCTGCCTTTTCGGCGGCCTTGCGTTCCTCCTCTGCTTTTTTGACCTCAAGCCGGCTACACGCACAAGCGAAAGAGTTTTGCAAGTGGGGCCTCTGTAACCACTGGTCTTCTGTGCTCTTGGCACTAAGCTCACCTTCGTAGGCTTCTCTCTCATGTGCCCACCCCGTACATACGGCATTCCTTTGGCGCGGTCGTTTGTTACTTGCTTCTCTGCTTTCCGTCTGGGCCCATGCAGTACCATCAAATGCTGACCTGATTTGTCAGAGAACTCAACAACGCAGCATTCTCCAACCCGCCCAATCCATCCAATTGTCAAGACTCACTACTCCAAACTTCTGGCTGCAAATGCCTTGACATGTTTTCTTTACAGCTGGAACTTGACCTGCCATGAGCTACCATGCTGTTGCTATTCGACCGATGCGGATGCTATAACTTACCGCGGTTCCGTGCTTCCGACAAGCGACAGCAAGCAAACTGCTTCTATGCTTTCTTCAACCCCACCCTCGCAGATGCGACGGCAAGCACAGGCAGCTGAAAATATATGGGGGGATGATTGTCATGCTGGGTCGATCTACCCTGATCGACTGGTGACAAACAGCTTCGACTTAGCTTCGGGGGGCGGGAACGAATTGTCTTGCGAACATGATGCCTGGACGAGAAACGCAGCCAATCATAAGTTCATAGGCTATCACTGTACTTCCGCACTTTTCATTCTAGAAGCACCAGGCATCGGTGCGCACGAAGTCGGGAACACTGCTTGCATGTTATCAAGCGCTGCAATCGTCAGGTGGCACTCTGCTTCATACACCGCCGTATCTGCTATAGTTTGCGAGACTTCTTACACTGTTCCGTCAGTCGTGCGAAGCTTTCCGATGTCAGACTTGCTTCCGGATGCCAGAGCGACGAAACGAAAGCCGAAGTCACCCTTGCCGAACACGGGGGATGCCTGCAAGCTCAGCTCCTCCAGCTTCTCCTTGGCACTCTCCTGTGATCCTGAGCAATAGCAAGGCGGCCAGCCGACTTCCGTTCGTTTCAAAGGCCTCAAAGGCTGCTTAACTAGGCCGAGCACAGTCTACAATCGGATTCATCCGAGGCTCTCCGCAGACTCTTCAACTTCCTCAGGTGTACGACAAGCTGTGGCGCAAACTGGCGTGCAGCACAATAGCCTTCTCTTTTTGAATCATTTATGCGGCACCAGCAGCCGGAAGCAGAGCAAGCAACATGACATGTGCCGCCAGCAGTCTCCCTGTTCGGACTTATTTGGTGGCTGTGGTACTTAAAGAGGTTCCCGAACCAAAGGCCGCGTCCGTGCGATGTCGTTGTCAGCCTCCTGTGAACCCTCTACAGTTCGCCGAAGCTCAGCCTTAAGCTGTCGTAGCTAGTGCTAACAACAACTCAAGGCCCACATAGCCAACTTTCCGACTCACGAAAGATGCAACATCGAGCATAAGTCACGAACGCCCAATCCAAAACTGGAGCAGTAGTGCTGGTGATAGCGCAAGCTAGTGAAGCTAGTGCTGGGTACAAGTTATTACATGGTACATTACATGGTACGTAGAACGGAGTGCTCAGCAGGTCGTTGGAAAGTTGCTGGTGGTCGTATAGCAGCAGCAACGGCAGTAGTATCACTGGTAGTTGTCGTCGCCGTCGTGGTAGTCGTAGTCGTCGTCGTAGTAGTGGCAGTAGCAGCATGTAGCAGCGGTACAAGTGCTAGTAGAACGTTGGAGTACAAGGAGTAGGAAGAGCACACTCACGTGAGCGCCGTACCACATGCACGTCGATACGATGCGGGGACTGGATAAAACCCGGCAAAGAGTATTGCACCATGATTGTTATGAATCCCATCTCAAGAACAAACGTGAAGAGCCGCTAGGAAAAAGCTCACTAGTCCATCGCATCAAAATCGAAGGTCGAAGCCATCTCTCGTGGAAGAGCAGCAGCACTCGTGGTGGCAGTGGTAGTTAGTACAGTCGTCGTCGTGGTGGTGCTAGTAGTATGTGTAGTACTTTGGTGTCGCCTAGGACATACAGAGTTGCAACTTAGTTACAAGTGCTGAATAAGCCACTAACTTGGATTGTAAATACGTTAACTGATTTATAAGTTTTGCTAACTTAAGTTAGCAAAACACGTAGATATCGAGAAGTTGAGTAGTTAGCGGGCAGTTAGGGTAGAGCAGTAAAAAAAAGTTAGCAAGAAGTTAGCGTACTTAGCGTTTTCATTAAATTTTGCATGTTTGCTGCACGACCATGGGTTTTTGAAGGTGTTTTCGATAAGATTCGGTTTAGGATAGATATGTTGAAATGTAGCCATTTCTCAAGGAGCAGGGTAGCACTGCGGCGGCCACTGTGGCGGCCATGTCGACAAAAAACTGGAAAGGGCAATTACAGCTGCCTAGATGTTCCTTATGGGGGTGAAGACGTTGCCTCAGTTCCCTGACATCCAAAGCAAGCAGGCTGCGAATCTAAGCAAATCTGCGGAAGCAATTCTATTAGCTCCGCGGTCAAAAGAAGCTGCAATTCGGCTAAAAGCCTGTGTCCGCCAAATGTCCGCCCGTGTCCGCCTGTGTCCGCCGGGTCCCAAGACTCCCCGGAGGAGTGTCCGCCGGATGTGTCCGCCGCACCCTTGCTTTAGCCGTGTAGGAGCATGTCCCTGTCCGCCCGTGTCCGCCGGTCTACAATCCAGGGCCTTGTCATAGGAACCGCCTGTCCGCCGGTGTCCGCCGTTCTCCCGCGGTCAGCAATGCCATGTGTCCGCCGGGCTGGGTGCCGTCATGCTTCATTTGCTGCTTTCTCGCAATCGCCGCTGTTGCTCCAGCAGCCTTTTTGTGAAAGACCGGCCTTTTGTTTTTTGGGTCCTTGTGCTCCCGCGAGCCATGGCACTGCAGTTTCCAGAACCCAGCGAAAAGCAGCAAACCGTCTGCAAGTACTGCAGCCTCCAGTACCCCACTCTTGCATTAGTGGCATTGGCGTGTGCTGAGGACAAAACGAAATCTTCTTCATTTGACTGCTTCTGTCGGTTGAGTTAGGCCAATTCCAGCTAAAAACGATTGAGTGTCTGTAACTGCAGAAAAACCATCAACAAACTTAGCAACAAGTTAGCGAGTTGCAAATAAGTTATAAGTCCATCTCTAACTTCATTTTAACTTGCAAATAAATGTGTTTTAACTTGCTGCTAACTTCCTAAACCCGCGGCGTCACTAAAGTAGTCGTTCGAGTAGTATAGCAGTAGTAGTAGCAGTAGCAGTCGGAGTCGTCGTGGTACCAGTACTAGTAGTAGCAGCAGTAGTAGAAGGATTAGTACTTTGTCTTAGTAGCAGCAGCAGTAGCCCTCCCGTTTTTGCTGGACCCGTACATGCGAATTGCCTGCAATGCTATTGTTATTGAGCCTGGTGACTCCTCTGCCTCTGCTCGTCGCACAGCGCGGTTGCGGGCCTCGGCGGAGGCGTTGCGGACGCTCTCCTGGAGAGCCTCGACGGAATGCAAGGCACAAAGCCAAACCCAGCTGACGTCGGCCTTGGCCCTGCCTGGATCCGTTTCTTTGCCTCCTCCACGCGCCGCTCGGCCGCACTCCGGG
The DNA here is from genome assembly GCA_905221615.1 of Symbiodinium sp. CCMP2592. NCBI lineage: Eukaryota > Dinophyceae > Suessiales > Symbiodiniaceae > Symbiodinium > Symbiodinium sp. CCMP2592. Next base: position 357,041 of record CAJNDT010006020.1, on the reverse strand, counting down.
CAGAACGCGATTTCTTCACGGCGTCCTTCCAGCAGCTCTCGCTTGGCTCGGCTTGAGACTCCAGGCTCGTCTACACTCGCAGACAACGCACCTTGGCCTCGACAATCCTGGGAGCATCGCCTTCTTTCTCCTGCATGGAGGCCGCGAGCTCTCGCGCGGCATGAGCATGACGGTGCCAGGTGCACAGATGTTGATCGTTGCGTCTTGCCGTTCAACCCTTGAGACCTGCATCCTCCGCTCAGCTGCTACGCGGCTCTTGGAAGCCTTGCGTTGCCGGCTCAGGCAGCGTGGCATGTTGCCTGATTTTCTGAGCGGCTGGAGGCCTTCAGCGCAGCTGCCTCTTGCTCCGCCGCCTCCCTGCTAGAGACCTGCTGGCCAGTCTGGCCGCAACCAATCGTCACAGCGATTCCACCCACAGAGGATACTATACTCTGAAAATTGGCCGGATCGGCGTACGATGCAAACGAACATCGCGTCGAAGGTGGTAAGCTTCTGACTCGCTATACTACCAAGAAGCCTCGTAGTTCTGGTCCAGCTTCTCCAAGGTTTCGGTCGAGCTTCTCTTTTCCTTAGCTCGTAAGACTGCTTTGAAATACGTCGGGGTAGAGGCTGCTGTTTTGGTTGACTTTACTGGCCTGGCTGCCGAGGATCAGTGGCGATTTTGGTGGCCTTCTTCTCGAGCCCGCGAGCTCGCTGGAAGGAGGTCTTCTCGGCTGCATCCTGTGCCGAGCTGAGCACTGAGGACTTTACGAGGAAGAAACGATGGACAAGACAAGTGTTGTAGCCGCAAGCGACTTCCACCTGTTCTGCCAGTCCTTGGGCTCCACGATCTACCCCCCGCCCACTCCGGTCACGCAGTCCTTCAGCGTGGCCAGGATTTGTGCCGTCTCCTTCTCCTTGCGGATGTCCTCCTCAGTCGCTCGGCAGACTGTCTCCGCATAGCCTCAAGCCCACTGCAGCCACAAGGCCAACTTTTGTTGAAGCGTTGCGATCTCAGCCTCGATTGCCTCAGGTCAAGCGGCACGCCAAGACTCCGAGAAGCTCACAGCATGCAAGAGAACCCAGCCCACGCGAAAGCTGTGTTGACGTAAGAATGTCACAGGGCAGTGCCGGAAAGCCCCCTGGTCCCCTGGTAGCGCCTTCTCTTCCGTGGTCTTTGCCTCCAGGGTCTGCCTTAGTGGGGCTGCGGGCACCAACCTACCCAAATTCTTGGCTTGACAGAGCCACTCCAAAGCGCTTCGGAGCCCTTCGAAAGCAATTGCAGCCTTTTGCAGCCCAGTTTCTGTGCCTTCTCTCTCTCCTTACCATATTCCAACGCCTGCAATCTGAAAACGGTCGCTTTCAAGCTTCAAGATACTGCGACAGCATCTGCACAGCCAGATCGCTACAGATGAAGATGGCAGGACTTGAGTGCCTTAGCCATCTCCATGGCACATTCCTGCGGCGGACACTTACATCTCTTACTAAACCCGCGTGTTCATGCGGACGATCGTCGCATAGCACATGCCACCAGGGGTACAAATGAGACATGAACATCGCACAGGAAGCCAATCTTTGGTCGATTTACCTGCAGGTGTTGGTTCCTTCTCCATATCGGTCCATCGTGTGTCTCCAAGCTCAGTATACAATATAGGGCCATTCTACCATGCAGCATCAACACTGGAGCGGAATCCTTGTATGCTGCACTTTCTGCTTTCTCTTTCTCTTCGACCAGCTTCCGCAAACCCTGTCAGCGATCCGATCATTTGTGTCAGATGCAATGGTGGTTACTTGAAGTGTCTGCGACATCCCACGTACAAGCGGTCCGGACTAGTCTTTGTCCCAGATAGCTTAAATTTCGAGAAGCAGCAGTGACATCTCGAAAACACAGCCCCGGAAGCTGAGGAAAACAAACAGCAAGCGCTCAGTGAGTTTGCTTCAATTTCAAGCACTCGACCTCTTGCTCCATGGCATACATTTCCAGCTTTGTCTTGGCTGATTTCGCCTCCGGATCACACGTCGCATTACCGCAGAAATCTTCCGGAAGCGTCTGAGGCGAGCTGGAGCGCCCTCTTCGGCGTGGCGTGGGGGGCCCCTGCCTTCTCCAGCGCCTGCTTCTCTGCTCGCGTCATCGAAGCCACTGTCTTCTCAGCGGACTCCTTGGTACGCATAGCGCCAAAGCGCGCAGGCCCAGCACACGCCCTCAAGACCTCAAGAAATGCACAGTCTTTACGTCCGGGGTGCTTTCTCACTCGTGAGGATATCGGTGGCTTTTTCCTGGGAACCCACATGTGGACAGGGTGTCGGGCGTGACAAAATGCACCAAACCTCCACCGACAAGCGCTCGTTGGCATCAAGCTCGGCGATGCGTGCGTCGGAAGCCTTCAAAGAAAACCACGGCCGCTGATAAGCTCGCAATCCCCCGTAAGCTTTGCAAAGCCTTCTTCTCCAAAGCCTCAAGCTGAGATTCTGCCTGCCAAGCGGCGGTGTCTAGTCTGTCAGACGACTCCCCACAAAATCGATTTGCAGCTGTCGTCCGTGGCCTCGCTCATGTCTTTGCCCTCCTTCAGATTCTTGACTTTCTTCTTCGAAGATTCCTCGTCTTCGCCCTCGGTGGCACCAATCACCCACGGCAAAACACCGTTGAACAAATTCAGGCTGTGGCCAAAAACAGTTTCAGGGCTTTCTGAGGGCCTCGCCCTCTCCGCCACGCTTCGCTCAGCAGCTCGAATTTCGAAGTCGATCCTGAGGTTCAGTCACAACAGCAAAGAGCAAATGGCCTGTAATTGTTTGATTGTTTTATTGCGTAGTGGCAAACGTCATGAGCAGATGGACTCCGACTCATACGGTTCTCGCTTGGGGAGTCTAAGGCAAGCCCGTGAGGAACTCACTAAGCTGATCAACATCAGCCTGTGCTGTACGCTTCAGGTGCGCCTCCAGCTTTCTGCCAGCAAGCTCAGTAAAACTCACCATGGTCTCTTCGAGAGCCTTCGCTTGTGTGAACTCAGCCTCCCACTTCAGCCGATCGGCACCCCTAATGGCTTGTAGTTGTCTCCAATGAACTTCGGGCCATGATGTGTCCCCAGAAATCACACGATACATTATGCAACCTTGCCCGAAATATCCAAACATCAAGACCACGGGATTTAGCAGCTTCACATTCGAGGCTCTTCTCCAGCGATGCCCGAGCTTTCTCGAACTTCAAGTGCCTTGGAGACCAGAAATCGACTAGAGTGACTAGACTCCACCCTGAATATACGATCCCGATGTTCAAGTCGAGATCGCTAGGCTAGGAGATGCGGGCAAAAGACTGGAATTAAGGGCTGCTGTGTGACTGCAGCCTGGCACTTGCCACTCCCCGCACTGCCAACCTGAGTCAAGCCGCACTCCCCGCCATGCGGCGGCCTGACAGAAAAGTGGTTTCTGCATTTGCCTTGAGCATCCTACCAAAACCATCTGCCCCGCCTTGTGCGTGGCAAACTTTTCTGCGGCCGACTTCTCTTCCCGACGTTTCGCCTTCTCTGCCTTTTCCAGAGCCTCCTGTGTCTTGAAAGTTGCCAGGGTGCTGACTACACGTGCGGCCACACCGAGCCATGAGACACCAGCAGAACAAGAATCCGACAAATGAGTCGGCCTGGACATGGATTACAAGCCCGCCCTAGAGGCCCCATCGCGTCCCGAGAAGATCTGCTGGCAGAAGACACATTATGATGGAAAACTGCTCCAGGTCCTTGTCTTCGTCCGTCCTCGCCTTGTCCTTCTCCAGTGGTTGCGACGAAGCTCCTGCAACTGTGTCTGACTCATGGCACATAATTCCTGAGCCAGGTGCGTTACGGTCCTTCTTCTGGCTGGACTGGACTCCTTGCGTCTAGACTTGTTCCAGCAACATCTCCACATGGCCACTCCAACAGCCGTTTATGCATTTAGAACTTACAGGGACCACCCTTGCTCCAATCCAACGACTCCAAGGCACTCGTTGCTTTGCCTGGCCTCTCAAAGTGCTTGCGCACATGTGAATTCACACTAGCTACTGTGATCAGACTCTGGTTCTCTATGCTCACTGCCGTTGAAGCTCCAAGCAGAGCACAGGCCACAGAGTTTACTCAAGAGAGTCGAGAGTTTCTGTTTAGACGGCGGCCCTCAACCGGTGCAAGGGCGCACAACCGGAGGCATTCTGCCGACTGCGGAAACTCAGACGACGACAGCCTGGGACGGCTGAAGTGTCTCAGGCCGAGGTTGCTTCTGGCACTTCTCGATGATCAGAAGGCCCGGCAGACTAGTAACTAGAGAGCGAAAAAATCTTCGATTGAAAGGCAGCGGCAGGAGCGCGCTCAACGAAGTTCCTCAGGAGCTCCAGGTAGGGCTGGAGCTTCTGATGGCGACGTCGGGGCCATTTCTGGCATTCTTGCGGCGACCATCTGACGGCGACGCGGTTCTGAAAGGCAGGGGCTCGGCTTCGGCTGTAAACGACGCCTTTGGGCCTCTCTTAGAATACCTCGGTACACGGCAATGCGGACGCAGTACCGTCGAACCATTCTTTTGAGTTGAGGGCAAGAAAACCTCTTCCTTTCTATAACACTCATGAAGTCCTCTCTGTTCAGCGAGAGCGTCTCGAGGTACGTTACGGCATAGCCTGCAACCGGTAGAATCAGTGAGGTGTCCTCGAGGACGAAATCCTCCCCCCAAACCTCACCTTCAGATCGGAGTTTGCTGTTCAAGACCACGAGACCCTTAGACAGGATGTAGAGAACTTGCACATTGTCGAAGGTCTCCTGCTGTGCAAATGCACCCAGCTTTAAGCACCTTGCAATCTCTGCCATGCATGCCTCATAAGGTGCTACGTAGGAGCCGATCTGCACTTGCTCTCTGATGTAGAACATGAACTTACGCAAGAATGTCACCTTCTGCAGCCATCGATGGTTCACCGCAATGCAAAATGTAGACTGGAGCTGCGGGCTCATCCTCGACATAAGGGACTGCCGTTCGAGCGTTAGCGCCTGATGCCTGTTCTGGAGAAAGTATCGGCGCAGGCGGCACTGAAGGTCAAAGCCGAGCCCTTGCCTTTTCATCATTGAATTCAAGTGGTGCATCGTTCTCCGGAAATCCTGCCCCTCCGAGGTCATGTCAGTTACAATGGCGCCCACCTCTCCAATGATGTATGCCCAAGCCAGGCCAGAAAACAGAACGATAGCGGTGCAGATCATGCGCTCCAGATTGTTCTGAGGACTGATGTCGCCGTAGCCGACTGATGTGATCGTATAACTGCCTCGCATGATGCAGCATCGAATACCAGGAAGCTACTCGACAAGCCAGGAGGCATGCACCCAGCTAGGGTTTGTTTCAGATCCAAGGCGCAAAAGTAGAAAGCTGCTACGTAGATCTGGAAAGGCGACGCTTCAGCGGAACCTGTTGGGCCTGTCAGCACCAAGTCAATCCAGCGAGGAGAAGTGGAGTTCTCCAACGTCAAGGTCATGGCCCACAAACCTCAGTAGCAGCTGGCAAAACAGCTTATTGCAGCAAGCCTCATGCCTAGGTCCTAGCGGCCTCGAGCACAAGAGAACAGGCGGCTAAAGATGCCAGACGCTGCCTTGCGACATGCCAGGCCGTGGCAAGTGAAGCCGAGAATCAAGACGAAGCGGATCAACGCAAACTGCTGGTAGGGGATCGAGAGGGGCACCTCCATCGCCTGGAGGGCCCTGGATGTCTTCATAAGCCGCAGGAGCCTGGGTCTTAAATAGTTACAAGGTCGAGGACTCACCCCACCCCAAACGCCAGCCCACCCAACCTGCCTGACCCCACCCAACACACTTCCTGCCTGCTTACTTGCACTCGCCCATTGAAGGCAGGTGGCTTCATCAGGCGCAAGGCACGAATTACCTTCAAGGCCTGCAGCTCTCGGAGTTCGTTCGCTTCCAAGGCCAGCGTCAAAACATCGAAGGGCAGGATGCTCAAAATGTCCAGGCCAAACCAAGACTTCAGGTAGCGGCCCCGAATTTTGGACGCTTGAATCTCCCATGTGATTCCTTGCGGTGTGGTTACTGGGTATGCCGTGATGAATTGTAAGAATAGGTCCACTGCGAAAACTGTGTCCACGAACATGCCCGCAAGAAAAATCCAATCAAAGGTTGGCTCGAGAAGTGCTACCTGCACTGGAGTCACCAGAGCCACGAAAAGCAGACAACAGGCCACAAGAGCCTGCCACCTGCTGGCAAACTTACTCTGATCCGGATTGATTACGTACCATGGCTTCTTTTGCAAACGATGACAGCTCTTGGTGGCCCGCAGAACCCGGAAGTGGGTTCGTTCTGACCGTCCTCTTTGTGACGAAGCTGTGGAACCCATCGACGACTGTGTCACGAACGACTTGATCGAACGCGTTACATCATCAACCGCAGCATTGCTCAGGTCATCTTCGTCCGCCGCCACGGACGGCAGTGAGGGGAGTGCTTTTGCCAGAACCCAGGAGCTTTCCTGGGCCTGCTCCTCTGAAGAGTGTGGCGAGCATTTCCGTGTCAATGGCTTTGCTGGGACTGTCACAGCCCTTCCAAAGGCCGTGTCTCCTGAATCGGCTCCGAGGCCCTCTGTGAGCCGTTCCAGTTTCTGCAACTTGGCGAATTCTGTTTCGAGCACGTCGGCTAACTCTTGTAAGAGACTTCGCCAGCGCTCCATGTGGCATTCAGAACTATGGAAGCAAAACACTGTACATTCAAAACTGCAGAGCCTGCCCGCCTTCGGCTGAGCAGGCTGACAAGCGTAAGTGTGGGGCCGGTTCAAGCAAATGGCCGATGCACATGAAAGCGATGCGAACGCATGCCGAAGCACGGTTCCCAATCCAACTGCAAATAGAGGGCAAGTTTGAGATGCAGAATTTACCGCAGTGCAAGGTACCTTGTCCTGACTTCCCGTCGCGCCACTGTCTGCGGCATCCTGGAGATTCGAGGGCGTGAGACCGCAGCAGGGTGCGGCGTGCTGTGAAGGACCATGGTACAGATGCAGCACGTTGCCCACTTCATTACGCTGACGGCACAGCTGCAGACCGCCTCTGTCTTGCATGCAAGCGATGTCGATTCCGCGGTCTTCGCCTGAACATGGAAGCGGCTCGCTGTGTCTCGCCTTCTGCCTGTCGCACCTTCTTCAAAGATGGCTCCTTGCAAGCAGCTTCCTCGGCCTGCCGGAGCCAGCAGGGAACAGTCCATGAAGGAAATCTTCAGCTTATGCACAATCTGCATTGAACAAACAACTGTGCACATTGAAGCACGCATGCTGGGAGGCTCCTGCGACGATGTCGACTTCTCTGTTGACTGCGCTGCCTGCGTACAAGCTGGGAAGACAGCCTGGCACCTTTAGATCCGAATGCATGGCTCTCACTTCTTCGCCTTCTCGTCCTGTGATGGTTTGGCCTAGTCCGGGAAGGTAGGCTTTTCTGATTGGCACTTGAAAGCTCGGAGAGTGCACAGGGCCGCCTCCGCCTTCGACTCCTCCACTGCTTTGGGTGGCTGAGCCTGCGAAGGTTCGATTCGACTCAGCTTCAAGTCTTCCTACCGGAACTGACATGCATAAAGCTTCCTTGGCTTTAGTCCGCAGCGCGGGGGAAGGCTCCGTCCTTCACAATAGGCCGGGTATCCAACTGCTTCTCGTGAATCGGCCATGGCCCCGGCACGCCTTGTTCCAGAAGTGGAAGTTCCAGGATCACTAAGAGAAGCCTGCCCCCAGGCAGCGCTTCAATTGAACGGCTTCGAAGTACCCCTCACCTGAAGTAGGTGGAATGTTGATGCACCTACCAAAAGTGGGTATGCCTTCACTGGAGGCACAGCGCAGTATATTAAGCCGGTGCGAAACTCATGGAATTTTCGCTGCCAAGCCCGACATCTGAGTTTGCAACTAACAGAAATCCAGCCGCTGCCAATTTGATGAAAGGTACTTCACCATGTCTACCCGAATCTACCCGTTTTCTGCCTTTGGGGTGAGGCGCACTGTTGTTCGATGTGGTGAGATCCTGGCCCAGGAAAAAGGCCGCCTCCGGCCATCCTGCAAAGGAACAAGTGCTAAGGTGGCGGCTCCAATCGTTGACAGTGAGAAGGGAGAGTGGGAGCGGGGAGTGGTCCAGCAAGCCTCCCCTTTGAGCATTCAGGTCCATAGAGAAATGCGACTCATACACATATATATATATATACATATATATATATATATACGCACATACATTTACCTGCACGTGCACACCGATTGGTCCTTTGCCACCCAGACAACCGAGTCAGGCGCCGACTGGGAGGTGTTAGATTCCAGCTGCAGCTTGAAGCCTTGGATTTGGGCGTCTCGTGCGTGGCTATGCCTGGATATGAAGCACTGGTTATTCTGAAACTATCGGGCACCGTTCTGAAGACTTAGACCGATGGCGAAGGCAGAGGCCTTGCATGCCCAAGCTGCCTTGCCCCCAGACCACACTCTCGGAATTGTCACGTCCCACTTCCACACCTCGGGCTGACTTCGCAGCGAAAGCTTTTCAGGTTGGGCAACTTCTGCTGCCACGCCCGGCCGGTTCACAAGAACGAGAGACGCAACGTCAAGCAGTCAAGCAGTTGCTTTTCTGACCTGATTCTGCCCAGGTGCGGATGAGACCGGGTGTGCTTCTAACAACACCATCAGGCCTCCAGGTGAAGCTGAGATTCCCAGCTCCACAAGTCGGTCATGAAGCAGGATGTCCCTTTCGCTTCGCTTCTAACCCTGCCTAGATTCAACAGGCCCACAGCAACCTCTCGAAGCACTCTTCACGCGCCATCCCAGGCTCATCAGCCGGGGAAACAAAGGAAAGCTAACTGTTTCGCTGCCGCACGTTGCAGTGTGACGAGTGTGCCTACCATAAGACGGTACCGCTTTCCGAAACGTGTCCTTGCACTATGTTGCGGAAGATCACTTATCGGAACCCCGGCGCATCGACTATTCACATCTGCCTGCATGACTTGCCGACACCCCACAAGAAGCATCGGCAGCGCCTATATGTCGTGACATTCAAACTTCTGCCTCGGCAGGCGTGCGGGTCTCGGGAAAGGAGTCAGTGCACACTTCGAACTTGACGGTTTACACGCTGACAGTTCGTTCCAGCAGCTTTGTGACTGGAGCACCAGCCGAAATCTTCATGCTTCGGCGCTTCAATCACCATTGAGTTGGCAAATGTCAGAGTCCCGAGCCTGGCGTTTGCACCTCAAGCTCGTAGCGCGAGCCCCGCTCATCCCTCCACACACCTTGAGCAGACAAGACTGAGCGAATTCAGTTTCTAGGAACGAACGACATAATAGAAGACTGGAGCAGCGCGCCCAATAATCAGCTTATCCGAAAGCTTGTCCAACGTGGCAATATGCCAAGCCGAGATATACTTGCACGGCGTCAATGCCTGTTGGTTCTTTACTCTCTGGAATTCGGTGTGGCAACTCGATGAGGGGCGGGGCAGAGTCACAACAACAGCGTCGAATGCAACAAAAAGACAGCTCTGGTGATTTGGCAATTTCGCCCAACGGGTGAGGTTTCATTGCAATTCCGAACTTCTCCCTTACAGTCACTCGTCGTCTTATGTCGCCTTGTCATTCCTTCTGATGTTCTCCAGTGCGGGCACGCTCGCCTCAGTCTTTCGTTCCGCATGCCTAAGCTGGACTTCTCCTGCTTCGTGGCGTGAGCGAATTGTATTGCCGTTCCCCTTTCCTGCCATCACTGCACTACCAGCCCAATCAAGGTGGTCCCCGTTTCGCCCAGTTGAGCACTTTCTCAGCCAGCACCACATTATGGACGGACCTGTGGGATTCGGATATCGAAGGAAGGCCATGGAGCTAGGGAACGATTGAGGCACCATTGCGGCAGGGAACGATTGCGGCAGGGAACGATTGAGGCCTGGTGCGACCGGGGAAGCCGAGACCCTTGGCCAAACCCGAACATAGCCCACAGAGGTGATGTCTAAGTCTCAGTTTCTCGCTCTCCCTCCTTGTCTCTTGCCGATCAGACACTGGACACAACCACTCCGCTGATCCGTGCCTCGGTGCCTCTGTGCCGCTGTTCCTGGTATAACCAACAGGTTGACTCTGTTCGGCGGGGCACCAACCAATGCGTTCAGCGCATCGCTGCCCAATGCTGAAGCATCACCTGAGTCTCTGCCACGGCTTTTGAAGCTTCCCTCTGGTTTTTCAACACATTACAACTTACATTTACATCAGTCAGCATCTCGGTACATACGTGGCTGACAACCGACATGAAAGACGTGCGCAGGCCAACGGATTACACAGAGCCTACCAACGCCCTGTCAACGTCCTTCCTTCGGTCGATAGTTCGCGGCAAGACAACAAGCTTGACGCTGCTTGAGCAACCGGAGGCAGAGCTGGCTATTCACATCTCGAAGCCCCAGCAAGGCAAGACGCTCGGGAGGACGAATACGGGGCACACATCCCTCAGCCCGAGGAGACAAAAGGAGCATCTGACCAAATCTTGATGGCTTTCAACATGTTTTCGAACAACGATACAAGGGGAACATATGTGACTGCTCGTTTGGGGAAATGTGCAGAGACTGGGCAGCAAACGGAATGAGTTCTTAACCACGATGAAAACACGACATCTTAACCGCGCTCTTCTTTTTTCTAACCGCGTGCAGGTTTTGGTCCCTAACCGCACGCATCGCACACCGTCTCCCAAGACTGAACAACTCATGTGAAAGCCTGCGTGCTGCTGTTCGTTTTTGCAGCCTTTCTGCAAGTGTGCACACCTCCGGGGACAGCTGAAGAATCAGAACGGACCCTGAGATGCATGCACTCGTACCTGCGTGCTGCGGTGCAGTTTTTTAGGCTTCTGCAAGTGCATGGTGACGCTCGAACCGGCGAAAGTCACATCACATGCCAAAACGTCACAACAACTTAGAGTCAATCACCAAGACTCGCGATATGTCATGGCATCGCCGCACAAAAAAAAACGATTCGATGGAAATGTTGCGACAGCCTTGGGAATAGAGCAGGCACCCATGATCCGTGTCCCAAACACACACATGGCATCCGGCCGTTCCCCATCCAAACGCTCGATTTGACAGGCACCCGCTCAAGACACAGAAGATGCGGGTCTGGGGGATACGACGCGGCCTGGGGGGGATAGACGCGGCTTGGGGGGGATACGACGCGGCTTGGGGGGGATACGACGGGGGATACGACGCGGCCTGGGGGGGATACGACACCGCTTGTGGGGGGATACGATGGGGGGGATACGACGCACCTTGCGAGGGAGACGGCGCGGCCTGGCGGAGATACGACGCCGCTTGGGGGGATACGACGCAGCTTGGGCGGGATAAGACGCGGCTGGCGGTGGATACGACGCCGCCTGGCGGAGATACGGGGATAAGACGCAGCTTGGGCGGGATACGACGCGGCTGGCGGTGGATACGACGCGGCCTGGCGGAGACACGACGCATGCTTGTTGGGGGGATACGATGCAGATGGCTAGGGATATAGGCGCTTCGGCGCTTAAGAGATTTGGGCTTATATGAGGACTCATGTTGCCGCTGAGCGGTTCGCGGCTGGTGAAGCAGTGCACCAACTACCACTCTTCGCGATTAGGACAATGCGTGCAGGCGGCTAAGGGAAATCCGATCAAGGGTTAGGACAAATCCGATGCAAAGGTTAAGACAGAAAAATTGGCAAGGTTAGAGCAGAACATGTTTGCGGTTAGGACAAAACCCCTTCATGGTTAGGAATGTCTCTCGGCAGCAAACAATATCGGGGTTTGGGGCAAGCCAGGTTTCAAGAGACATTTTGCGCACGCATCCGACGTGTACCGCTTTAAGTTTAAAGCTGTTGCAGCTGTGATTTCGAAGTTGATAAAGAACTGATGCAGGGGGCACAGGCCCATGGTAGTACCTGTGCTAACGGAGCTATCCCTCGCCACATCCCCGTGCCTGATCGTGACAACCCTCACACCACAACGGAGGGCATTGGGATTTTCCGGATTCGAGCAGCAGCGAAAACAAAAAAAACCACGCAGTTGAGGCCGGTGAAGGTCATAGCTGAGCTCCGGAGCCCATGGAGCCAGCTGCTGAGTTTCCCATTCGAGCATTGGGCCAGCCGCCAACATGGCTCCATGCCGTCACATGCCCCGATGACGGATAGTCTGCGCTGATGCGGTGTCCATGTTGTGCTGTGGTCTCCACACCGTATAGGTTCCTCGGAGTACTCTGTGAGTTAGTGACAGTCTGGCGTGCTGAGGCTTCAAGGGACCTCGTTCTCGGTGAGATGACTCGGAACGGCCGCGAGCAAATCAAATCAAACATACAAACGAACGACACGCAAACAAATGCTGTGTATGTAGTTACTCATGCGCAGAAGAAGCGGAGTTGTACGGCTTACAGCGACCATGTACGAGTAATCATGAGACGGTAGCAGCAATCTACCTGTTTATTGTGGCATGCATGTAGAAGCGCGTCCTGTACATGTATTTTGAAGGAAGACAGTCTCCAAACTAGATACACCTGCAATTTTGCCCGGCTGAACCGCTGGATAAGACAAGGAAGCACCACAAAACCCTGTAACCCCAGAAATCCACAAACACATACGCAAGCAAGCATTCACATTACAGTGCGAACTGGCAGAACAAAGCAGGCCGCCAACCAGTGGGAGGTACGCTGCCGGCCCGCCGCCTCCGCTTCGCCGTTCTGGGCTTGCTCCTCGCGGAGCTGACTGCTCGCGAGGTCACCTTGGCGACGCGTGACCACTCGCAGCGATGGCCCTACAGCCCTATAGGCGAAGCGCGGAGTCCTCCTCAACGGACCTCTCAGCTGTGGGTTGCGAGAGCACTGGCGAGAGTGCGGCTGCGTTGAAGCACTCGAGCTTCCGCAAGCCCTTCTTCCCGTGCCCCACTGCTGAGCAGAAGGCTCTCCGCTAGCTGGAGCTTGCGGGACAGCTTGATCAGCTCCACCTGAAGCTCTTGCGATTTCTGCTGCCTGCTTGTATCACTCCTCCCGCAGCCCTCAAACACATCCCGGCTCAGAACGTCCGATGACCAAAATCACCCCACAAGAATCTGCAGCTGAACGACACACAAGACACGCAAGCCAGGCCTCCGCAAGCCCATGTAGTCTTTCTGCTTCCGCCTGACATGGAAAAACCAACAATCTGCTAGCACACAGACTGCATGCCTTTGGTCGCGGCAACTAATTCAGCCGACTGAGCACACGCACTCCGAAACCACCATCATGGAAAACTCCACTGACAACATTCCGCAAAAATAAGCTTGCACACCTTGGCGCTCTGCTCTGAGATGAGCTGCTGTCGCAATTCCTGGCAACTGGCACCCGACGGCTGCTCCGTGGGTGTACTTGAATCAATTCGGGGTGCAAGGAAGAATTGGCCATCTCAATTTAAACGATGGCCTTTTGCTCTTGCTGCACTCCCGTCCGTAATGACAACTGTTATCTGAAGATGTTGCCCGACATTTACCCGCGGTGGTTGCGTCCAAGCGCCCCCAATGTCTATCCGGTTGAAAGAGAAGCTTGCCAGTGGCGTTCCTGAACCTCTTTCTCCAACTGAAGAGCGACGTCCGCAGCCTCGGTGAAAGAAGGCCCCTCCTGGACTTCTACCCGCAGACTGCATGCCTGTCTGCTGGCCACTGCACACCTAGAGTCCTAGTTCCTAGAGCATCGTGCAAGCTTATGGCTCCCTTGCCTTGGATGCCTTGGCTTGCGCGCACTTGGCTTGGTGGACGACCTGCCGGGCTCGAAGCTTGAAGCGTGGACGCGAGGGGACGGGGGTGCTTCTCGCGCTCATGACTGTGACTACGGCGAAAGTGAAGATTCGATTGAAATGAAAAACAACTGCATGTCCATGCCATCATTCGGGGCCAACCTTTAAAACTAAACCGAAAGAAGCCACGCATGTGTACTTGCACTGGGCATGGCTGTACCTCAGCAGTCTCTGCTTGCACCCGGTCTGCTAGAGAAGCCTGGCACGTTTGGGCCAACAGGGGGTCTGTAAGCGTGCTGTCAACCTTCGACACCTTCGGCCGCGGTCAGAGGACATGGTATCTTGGGGTCGACGTGGACCGATACAAACAGCCAGCCCCAAACTTCTGCAATTCGGTGGCCGCAGTTGTGCCATACTCTTGGAACGGACTGAAATCCTGCCTGGGTGCTCGCGAGGTCACCTTGGCGACACGTGACCACTCGCAGCGATGGCCCTACAGCCCTAAAGGCGAAGCGCGGAGTCCTCCTCAACGGACCTCTCAGCTGTGGGTTGCGAGAGCACTGGCGAGAGTGCGGCTGCGTTGAAGCACTCGAGCTTCCGCAAGCCCTTCTTCCCGTGCCCCACTGCTGAGCAGAAGGCTCTCCGCTAGCTGGAGCTTGCGGGACAGCTTGATCAGCTCCACCTGAAGCTCTTGCGATTTCTGCTGCCTGCTTGTATCACTCCTCCCGCAGCCCTCAAACACATCCCGGCTCAGAACGTCCGATGACCAAAATCACCCCACAAGAATCTGCAGCTGAACGACACACAAGACACGCAAGCCAGGCCTCCGCAAGCCCATGTAGTCTTTCTGCTTCCGCCTGACATGGAAAAACCAACAATCTGCTAGCACACAGACTGCATGCCTTTGGTCGCGGCAACTAATTCAGCCGACTGAGCACACGCACTCCGAAACCACCATCATGGAAAACTCCACTGACAACATTCCGCAAAAATAAGCTTGCACACCTTGGCGCTCTGCTCTGAGATGAGCTGCTGTCGCAATTCCTGGCAACTGGCACCCGACGGCTGCTCCGTGGGTGTACTTGAATCAATTCGGGGTGCAAGGAAGAATTGGCCATCTCAATTTAAACGATGTCCTTTTGCTCTTGCTGCACTCCCGTCCGCAATGACAACTGTTATCTGAAGATGTTGCCCGACATTTGCCCGCGGTGGTTGCGTCCAAGCGCCCCCAATGTCTATGCCGTTCGCAAGGCGGAGCCTTCGTACCAAAGAACCCACAGTTAAACCGAAAGAAGCCACGCATGTGTACTTGCACTGGGCATGGCTGTACCTCAGCAGTCTCTGCTTGCACCCGGTCTGCTAGAGAAGCCTGGCACGTTTGGGCCAACAGGGGGTCTGTAAGCGTGCTGTCAACCTTCGACACCTTCGGCCGCAGTCAGAGGACATGGTATCTTGCGGTCGACGTGGACCGATACAAACAGCCAGCCCCAAACTTCTGCAATTCGGTGGTCGCAGTTGTGCAATACCCGTATCGCCTCGCTGGAAAGCTCTCAACAAGCTCCCTCAATCTCACTCGCTACCAACGGCAGCGATATCACACTCTTTCCTTCTCTCTCCGCCCTCTTCCTCTGCAGCAGACACAGGAAGCGCACAGCAGCGCGCCACGCCCTATCCTGGAAGCTCCATTGAGTCCACTGCTGAGTCTCACGCCGACCGAGAAGGAAGGAAGCCCACACGGTGAGCGACAGAGGCGGGAAACCCCGCCCCTTCAGCGGATGAGGAGAGGGAGAAAGAGAGCAAGAGAGAGAGATGGAAAGAGTCGCCGAGGCTGCGAAGGGAGAAGGCGGTTGCAACAACAGGTGTCACAACCAACAGGTTTGTAAGAACCGTGAACGACCTGACAGCCCCGGCGGTGCAACGCCCGAGCTTCAGTCCAAGTTCCACTCGCAGGATAAATCGGCGAACGCTGCAATCAGATCAACAACACTGCGAGCGAAGTGGTGTTCCCGACGCGGTCTCCGTTTGAGATGTGCGGGGTGGCGAACGCCCCTCGGCCTCACCTTCTCTCTTGCTTGCTTGCTTGCTTAGGGGTATGGGCTGTGGGGGAACCCTGGCCCGAGGGCCTAACCCCCTCCACAGTCCGCGCGTCTCAAAGTCTGTACGGTTTTTTTCGGGGTTGAGAGAAGCACGCGTTCCCCCGACTGAACTCGTAGTACCCCCTCCACCAAAACACATCTGCTAAACCATAACCATAGGAGACTCTCTCTGTCTCCCGGGCATGGAGGCGGGTCAGCGCCCCCGGGCTTCAGAGCCCACCCGTTCGCGTTAGGAACGGCTGAGGGGGTCTCTCTCTGTCTCTCGTTGTGTGCAGCAAGCCAGCAAGCAACGATAAAATCAGCTGAGAAATGCAGACAGTCGCATTGGAAAAGCATGTGGGAATCTTGGGTCTGTCGCTTCACATCGCTCCAACCCCCAGCTGACTGCGGGAGGTCGCCCCTCACTCCAAGTCCTTCCAATATCTTTCCGTGCCGTCGCTAAGCGCTCTGTGCGTGAAACAAAAATCGCAACTCGCTGCCCGAACCAACTTACCGACTTGATCCGCGCAGCACAGGGACGAGGATTGAAGAGCAATTCTTGCAAGTCGTGGCGGCTGCAGTGAACAATGTGGATCAGTTCTCCACTTGGACTTGGATCGATGGGCGTTGTGGCGAAGCCGAAACAGGTCGAAGTTGTTCTGCGACGGCTTCTGCCGACGCACTACCACGAAGTAGGGACAAGCTGCCTCGCTTGGATGTGCCACCTCTCTCAACGCTCGCGGCCTGAAGCTCACCTTGAAAGCTTCGCTTCCGCTCTTCTGCCAGCAGGGCCTGTGCAAGGGAGGCAAAAGTAGAGAAGTCGTCTGAGTTTCCCAAAATACATGGCAGTGTCTTCTTGCAGCGCTCTGTTTCGCCTCCGTGTGGGCAAGCCGGTCCGACAACACCTGCACCTGCTTGGAGACCTCATGCACAACAACATCGGCTTGCGGCGGCCAATACTGATAATTAACCCAACAACAACAACAGCAACTACAACCTACTTGTACTACTACTAGCCACTCCCCTACCAACCACCTGGCGCCCAAACCCATCATCATCATCATCATCATCATCATCATCATCATCATCGTTGGTATTGGACCACGACATCACGAAAGCACTGCCAAATAACGAGCAAGACGGGAGTGCTCTTAAAAGTACGTCATCGTGCCCCCCCAACCCCCGCAAGCAGCAACAGTGCTCAACAGCGGTGGTGGGTGTTGGACTACGACATCACGACAAGACTCGAAATGCCGAGTAAAATGGATGTGCTCTTAAACAGTGTTAGGAGAGGCGGTTGGTAGGGGGGGCGCCGCCGACGACTACTCCCTACTGCTGCTGCTACTGCCACTGCCCGCTACTGTCACTGCCACTCCTACTCCTACTTCAAGAACAAAAGCTACTACTACAAATGATAGTGATAACACTACCACTACTACTGCTGCTACTACTACTAACTACTACTGCTGCTGCTACTACTACTACTACTACTACTACTACTACTACTACTACTACCACGACGACTACGATTACGCTTACGCCTACGACTACTCTTGATACTCTGCCGCTTCCGCTGCGACTTTTTGGTACTGGACTGCGACTACTGCTAATAATAATTCTTATTATTGTTATTATTATACCAACGCCAATACTATTACAGTAATTAGCAATTACATAACCACAGCCACTACGCTACTCCGACGACCACGGCTACGAGTATGCCTATTGACGACGACGACATTACACACATTACACCAGACCGCCCAACCCAACCCGCACCCGCCCTCTCCGCCACACCTAAATGAATGCAGAAAATTGTTTCTGCTACTACTGCTGCTGCCGCTGCTACTGCTACTACTACTACTCCTACTACTCCTACTACTCCTGCCACGCTTACTACTCCTCCTACTCCTACTCCTACTCCTACTGCGTGGGGGATTGATCTCGACTTGGTTGCTGCTCTCCCCACCAGAGCTGTAATGAATGTAGGTGTGGCTGGCTAGCACTCTCCACAGACTGGACCCTGTCTCTCCCTCTTACTTCCACACGTGCGATCCTATGCAGGCAGAACCGGCGGCCGTTCCTTTTGCACTCACTGCCGGCGGCGGTTCGTCTGTGCAACGGGATAGCTCTGATTGCTCAGGATAGAAGACACATATAGCACTTAGCTATGGGCATTGACTTGAGCCAAACGTTGCGTTGGCGGTCACATAGAAAGGTAAAGATGAGGGATGCGTAGCATGCCCCCTAGAGTCGAGAGACGCGTAGCGTGCCCCCTTCTCTTGCACTTTACACGGTCTTGCTCACAGCTCTTATAGTGACACCTTAGAACATGACAAGGCATCGCAGTCCGTTCGCACCCCCCATGAGTTGCGTCTCCGACGCTGCTCACCCGGAAGATGGCACGATAGGACAACAGAAAATTTCCGCTGCAACGTTGACATTGAAAATCAGAGCTTTGCATCCCAATTAGAAACGTTGTGACACTCATCTACGTCAGTAACGATCCCCTGAAATGACAAACGAATCAGGCGTCACCGAAGAAAGAAGCATTCGCGATGGCATTCCACGGGCGAAGCTCAGAGGTCACGAACTGATAGGCGAGGAAGATCAGGCGTTGTCTCGCCACCATCTTCGCGTTGACGTAGGATCGCGGTCCCAGGGCCGGAGGTTCTCCTCTGGATACTGGTTCCTCGGCTTTCCCTTGTCCTTGCCTTTGTTTCGGCCTTTGGCGGCGATGTAGTCGTGGTAGGAATTGGTGTTCCAGCCACCATGTTGCTCGCCTCCGGTTCTTCCACGCCCTTTTGAAGGTCCCTTGGATGAAGAAGCGCTTTCACGTTCCTCCGTAGTGACAGGCGTGTCCAGGATGGATGTACCACCTGGAGGAAGATAGTCAGCGGCCGAAATGTGGTGTAGGGCTTCCGTACGCTTTGTCGTCGGGTTTTGCTGTCTCTCAGCCTTGGATCTGTTCAATCTGTCCATGAAATGCGCAGGCATTTGCACACTGTGGTCCACCAGCAAGCCGATGGTCTGGACTGACTGATCAGAATGAGTCAGCAGAATACCGACGGGGTCGATGTACAAGAAGTCCACTGGTCCAGTTGGCGTTGGTCGTAGCACTGAGAATTGTTGGTGTCCCGTCACCATTGGAATCACCTCGCACAGGACGTTCAGGCAACAAAAGTGCATAGCCTTTACATCTTCATCCCTGTCGCTCTTCAAGTAAGTAGTAGGGTTGAAGTTGTCCCTGCCAATTCCCATCATGTTGGCTCCCCGTACAAGTAAAGAAAGCATCTGGTTCGTCCGGAAGCGCTTCAAGGTGTAAGTCCCGTTGGGATCATACTGTTTGAGGTTCTCAGGTTCCTTTGCAAAGCGAATGATCTCCTCATCAGTCACGTCCCTGCTCACACCCGTTTCCCTATCCACTGCCGCCAAAGATCCCCACTTTCCAAGCACATCATAGCGTTGGCCAAGTGCGAAACTTTCCCTCATCTGAAACAACGGCATAGTCGCCCACTTTGCGAATCCTGACCAAGCTTTGTAGATGGATCTGCATACCACGTATGCCATGTACGACAGAGCGGTCATGTTCGCGTCAATGCAATGGGCATTTCGCTTTCCAGAATAGTAAGATGGCTGCATGGCGGTACGTGCAAGTTGTAGCTCAGGATCGATGTTCAAAGACTGGCCGGTAATGAAGACGGGACGACGTTCCTGTGCGATTGCTTCTGGAACTGCGTCATCAAAGTCCTCTCCAGGCTCGACGTCCATTTCTTCATCAGGTTCCTGTTCTGGATCGTCTTCCGCGATGACAGATGGTTCTGGGATTTCTTCAGGTTCCGCAACGGTCTCTACCTCCATGGCTTCCTGCTCCTCTTCGGGCGCCTCAGGCACTGCGGCTGCTGCGGCTTCCATTGTCTGAGCAATGAAGTCACTGGGGATCTCCGTAGGAGTCTCCCGTTGTGGAGAACCTTGGTAATATCCGCTCGAAATGAACTGTGACCAGCAAGACGTGCATCGGGAGAAACATGCTGGAACGATGTTGTAGCATGCCGGGCATACCCTCATTCTCCGTCCATCCTCGTCTCTGCGTAGGTCTTCGGGTCGCCAATTCTTGATGACAAACTTGATTCCTTTGTCCATGTAGTGATGCCGAACCGTGTTCTCCCTGTGGGACTCCAGGACAGTCGTGAGGTCACGAATGATCTGCTCCTTGCTTGTGTCGTGGGGTCCAGGAGGCATCTCGCAAAGCAATTCCATGATCTTGCTTGGCGTTCGGTATCTCTCGAACTCAGGAAGCAACGGTGATGCATTGTAGTCCAACACCAGCTCTTTCTCCAACCTTTCATCGTAGATCTTTTCCACCAGAGCGAAAGAGTGTGTATCTCGAGGATCAGGGACGCAAAACCATACCTCCTTGACGAAATGGAAAGGTATCGTTCGACCAACGATCATGATGCCGCTGTCTGTGATACGTCCATCCTCTCGTGCAAGATCTTGCGATGGGACATGAAGGACCGCCAATGGCATGTGCTTGGCGTCTCGTCCGTGTACTCGCATCTTGGTCGTTGCGTTCCGGTGATCGAACGGCGCAAATACCCCCCAATAGCTGTGGAGTCTGCCGCCTTGGTTGCCTCGGAATTGGCGCCTATGGTCGAAGTCCCCGTCGGGGTCCTCCGAACCAGGCATGATGCCTTGCGTGACAATGGAATCCAAGTTGCGGCATGCCGTAGCGTGGAACGCACCTCCAAGACGTTGCAAGAGGGTCATAGATGGAGATATTGCGAACCTGTTCTTGTCCAACTGAAGCAAGTTGTTCTGGGGATCTGAATGCGCAGAGTGACCACTCGTAGCCCGAACTGCCCATGGCTTCACCCAGCCGTTGCATAGGTTCAGGTACCTCTGGCCATGCCGGCAATGGTCGTTGTTCTGGATCTCCGTGATCTGGTCCCGAACTGATACCAACATGTTCGAACCTGCTGATCCAAGAACTTCCGTGCCGGGGTCCTTCACTCTCACACCCAGGAACTGCAACCGAATCTTGGCCTTGTTGCGTTTCGTGGCTGCAATCATGTTCCCCTGGAACAATAGCTGAAGTCTTTCATTGTACACTCTCTTCTTCTGTTGATCATCGGTCCTTGAGACCCCTTCGGTGATGCGTCTGCTTTCATGGGTCCATAGTGGCTCATGCCTCACCAAGTCTTCGATCATCACCCATCCTCCTTCATCACATTTGATGACACTGTTGAATGCCACCTGGCACCTGTTGTCAAGCCATTCCGAGCCTGGGCGCCTGGCGATTCTGTGGCGCAAGTCAGACTGGATGCATGATAGCGCCCAATCCGCGTTCAACCTGCGCTGACGGGTGATGTTGCGAAGGACAACTTCGTTCACGATGTCCCACCGATTGTTGATGAAGCTTGCACCCTTGGTTGGGATCAGGTCGAGAATCCCGCACCGGATTGGCCTTCCGCCGCCGATGGATTCATAGCCTGGATTGGTGTAGCTATGAGTGTTTTCATCGTAAGCAAAGCTAGGACGGTCTCCTCGTTGAGGTAGGCGTCGGTCGCGATGGTCCGAAAGCTGCTCAATGATGTCCACCACTCGCTGGCTATTCTCTGGTCCCGATTCCTGCAGTGGTACGCCACAAGCATCATTTAGGCCCCGACGATTCTCCACGTCCGTGCAGAGATTGTGTTTGTTCTCATAACGGATCAAGACCACATCACCCCGTACGGCTTCGCCTCCGCGTCGCGGTCGGGCTTTGGCCTTGGGTCGTCGGTCCGAGGATGCAACACTCACATGATCTGTGGTGTCAACGTCCATTGGCTCAGCCTCTTGTGTAGGTACTCGACGTGGATATCGAAGAAGACTTTCCTTGATAATCTGGACGCCTCGAAGTACCAGATCCCGGGTTGCAGCATTCTCTGTGCAATTTGACAGAGTGTGTAGGTCACTGCCACAAGCAACACAGAACGTGATGCGATCGCTTCCGACTGACATTTCGCCCTGAGCGAGTACGCCAACATAGTCCTGAAGCTGCGTGACAAATCCTTCACGAATTGCATGCCTGGGATCAGGGCCTTCTGCACCTTGTTCTTCTTCGGGTTGCGCATCCACATCTACATCCTGTGCAGGTATTGGTGGAGCAACTGAGAACCCTGGATCGTCCGTGACGTTGTCAGCGGCCTGTGTCTCGTCGGTTCTCGCAATCTCTACAGGGTAGATATCACCATCGACGATCACTGTGAAATCAATCACGAGGTCAGCGGACATGTTGTTGACGATCTCAGCGACTGCTTCATTCTTCTTGGGCGGTGTCCTTTTGCGCGGGGAGTCAACCGTGATCAGCTCGATGGCTTCGGCCGACGCGTAGCGGAAGAATGACCTTTCGATTCCTCTCGCGCACGCATTTGCTCCCTCAAGGCCACCCCAATTCATAAAATGACTTGGGTGTCTCATTGCAATTGTAAGAAGCCCGAGCGCCAGCTCCACTGTGTCACCCAGGAGCTCTTCCTTGGGCAAGACTGACCCTCTGTAGCATTCTTGGCGCTCTTCTGGAGTCAAAAGCATCCTCATGAAACCAGCATAAGCGCAGTTCCCGGCGTCGTAGTAGCAGATGTAGCATGTCTTGCCTTCGGAGTCGTACCCTCTGTCCCATGCCAACTGTTTGGCCTTTCCCCATGCCGCGTACTCGATGGCCTGACTGGCTGTGATTCGGAGACCACCGTAGTGAGAAACCGTCTTGCCGATGTCTTCATAGACCATCTCTGCACAAACTTTGAGGAACTCCTTGATGTCCACACGAGGATCCACGAATTGAAGCCTCAGGTCATAAAGGTGCTTTGCGCAAGCCAAGGTGTACTTCTGGGACGCGATCAAGTCATTGAAGGAGCTGATTTGATGCTGCATCTTCAAGGCTGAAGTATGCGCGCACCCAATGCAGTGTCCAGGATACCCGTTTCCGGTCGGCTTGAAGAAGGCTTGTGCGTAGCACTCAGCCAACTTCATTGCTTCACATCCAGGGCAATAGAACGTTCTCCCTTTGACATAACCAGTGTTCAGGGTCGCATAGGTGTCGATCCTGAACCAGTAGTGCCTGTTGTCGTAGTAGGCTTCGGGAACGGTCATGGCGATGTCAAAATCCTGCCAGGTGACTGTGGACGATTCAGCGACCGTGTCACCCTGGGCACCCGACCTGATCTGTTGCTGCTGTTCCCCCGTAAACCATGTCTGCGAAATCTTGGTGGACGTCTTGACTTCACTCTTGTCCTCCCAAATCTCGACAAGCGACGGGTGAGCGACTGAGTCGGTTCGGACTGTTTCGTCCCATGAGCGAACTTTCGATGCCTCAACAAAGCACGTGGATACCATCTTCTCGCAGAACAGCTGCTTCTCATAGATAGCTAGGCCCAATTTGAACCTGACCCGATTGTCCGGTGGTGGCACCTTTTCGACTGACAGTGTATGCACGCCTGACGACGCATGTTTCGCCTGACTGTACATTCTTGACCAAAACGAAGATCCATGAATCACCACACATGCTCGGGCCCGCAACTCCAGTTCAATATACATTCCCAGCGCGTGGAAACCGTTGAACATAGAAGCTTTCTGTCGAAGGTAATTGCTGGCTGCTCCTACGAACCGTAAGTCGTGGTTGATGTTGACAATTGGAGGGCGCGTGGTACGCTTCCCTGCCGCAATGATGGGGTCAACGTACGTGACCTTGAGCTGTCGCTGCAAATCAGCACGAATCGCTGCTCCGTCTCCGACCTCACTCATCGGAAATGATATGTTCTCGATGAGGATCGCTTGGAGAGACAGATGGTAGTGCAACGTGACGGTTGCAAGCTGCTCTTCAGTCAAGCCATCCAATGTCTCATTCACAGATTCCAACGATCCCTTTGTGACTTGGAAGTTGTAGTTGGCACCTGCGGTGATCGACGGGCTCACAATGTAGATCTCACTCCATCCATGCATGACGAGATTCTCTCTCACTGTATGCGATGACCCTCTGGTCCTTGCGACCATGTCAAAGTCTTGGACGAGGATTGTGCATTGAGAGCGCATAGTCGCGGCATCAGGCTTGCCACCCATACCCAAACTATTGCGAAATCCGTTCAGCGTGTTCATGGTGTTGATCCTTGCTTCTGCCGGAATTTCATCGTTGTCGACAAGATCGCTGTCTGCCTCGATCATCACTGCCGAGGTAAGCATTGGAGGAGAAGGAAGATGCACGCACGACACCAATGCCAATGCATGGTACAGCCGCGAATACATCCGTAACCACATCTTCGTGCTCAGCTTCACGTAGACCTTCAGGTTGAGACCCTTGTCGTCACTTTGAGAGACGGAACGAATCCTTGCC
Organism: Symbiodinium sp. CCMP2592; assembly: GCA_905221615.1. Lineage (NCBI taxonomy): Eukaryota > Dinophyceae > Suessiales > Symbiodiniaceae > Symbiodinium > Symbiodinium sp. CCMP2592. The sequence goes on along the minus strand of CAJNDT010006020.1, from coordinate 332,922 downwards.
AAGTAGGTCACCAGTCTTCTGACGTAATGCTGAATCGGTGTGGTCCCCACGTCGTGGTTGGCCACGAACTTTGGCGTCTCATCAATGGTAGGTGGGTACTCGTCTTGATCACGGGTCGTCGCCAGCAAGCTCGAGCGACAGCCCTTTTCATCGATGTTGACGTAATGGTACCAACTTTCCTGAGCGCCAGCGGGGATTGGAGCTTCCTCCCATGTCGGTTGCGATGGTTCCTCTTCCGGTTGCGAAGTCGGTGGTTGTGGAGGAGGTGCCGCAGAAGATGATGACGCCGATGCCGTTGCCTCGTCCGTCCTTGCCCTCTTTGGTCCGTGGCTAGGAGTGGCTCGAGGCTCGGTAGCGGATCCTTGCGATTGTCCCGGCGTTCTTCCATGCTCAGGGTGCACGATTCCTTCCGGTTCGAGGTTGCTTGCCGTAGGCATCGCCACCCTCCCCGTTGAGTACACCCAGCTAGGATGCCGTTGAAGATTGGGCGGAAATAGGCCATCATCTTGCATAAGCGGTCTTGGTGCCCCCATCTGTTGGAATTCTGCTTCCCATATGCTCAACGTGGCGCGTTTGGTAGAGCAGTCGACCACATACCCAGATTCAACTCCGCACTGATTCCAGGTGTAGCTACGGAACGCATCCGGCAATTGGAAGCCGTTCCTGTCTTGATCTGCACATACAGCATCCACATGGTGCTTGAGGAAAGAATACGTGGTGTAGTCGGAATCAGGGAGCACATCGTTGGACCATCTGTAATGCGGGTGTCCAGTATCTGGATCAACCCATGATACGTAGGAATGAAGCACGTGGAGACAGACACTGAACGCCTGGAGCGAGTTCATCGCAAAGGCGAGCGGATGTCCCATGCCTTGAGGCATTGTGCGCATCATCAAAGCCAGCTGGTGAACGTTGAGTGGCGTAGCGCCATCGTTGTTCGCTGCACATTCTTGGTTGTAGGTCCGTAGTCCATACCCAGTGTGTTTTGCGAACATGTACATCAGCTTGCACACCCTACATAACGTAGGCTCCGCCAACAGGTCTGATTGGTCAGGTGCTCTACCCGACATAGGCAACTTGTGGTAGTAGTCCTGATTCACCGTATACCATTGTTGAATTCTCGTGTCTGTCACAGTCTGGTAGGGCGTCTCAACGGAGTTGATGAGAACGGCGAGGTTGTAGTACCCGTCCGCACTGACGATGTTCCTTGTAGCAGTGTTCAAGTCGAACCGAACTTGTTTTCGTTCTTGTTCCAGTTCAACCACAGCCAACTTTGCATCATCGCGGATCACTTCCTCATCCACCATGAACCTGGTGATGGCATTGAACTTCCCCTCGTAGTCAGCAACAATGTGTTTGAGACCTCCACCAAACTTGGTGACCATGGCGAGTATCTCCCCATAGGGTTTGTCCATGTACTCCTCAGGAGCAGCAAACAAGCAAGCTTTGAGGATTTCTCGGACTCGAATGGAAAGATCTCCTCCTGACGACAGATTTGCACACGTGAACAGCAAGACCAACGGAGGTGCTTTGAAAGCTGCCCATGTGCGAATGAGATCATTGTCGACCACTTTGTCTTTCGTAATCTTCGGCGGGAGCGAGACGCTCTGCGACGAATCCCCAGAATACATCTCCAGGAACTTGTGGAACTTCAGAAACGTTCGCATCATCCCACCAGACGGGAAAACTTCTTCGTGGTCCACTCCTTCGAAGGCCAGCTCGTAGGCATTGTAGCTTTCAGCCATGGCTCGGGTTTCGGTCCTTCCTCCGTAGGAGGGAAGTCCCTACACCCTACTCGACTTCACGGTTCCGGGTTCTCCGTAAGAGGCACCCTTCCCCGATCCGTCTGGTCAGACCTTAGTTGTTCCTTAGTTGGGGCTGTCTAATAGCCCCTTCATCAGCGTCTACACACTGATGTTGCTGCCATGCAATGTCCTCAGATTCATGTGCAACATGACTGACACTGACATGAGCTCGAACAAGGCTGCGAACATTCCTCGCAATTGACCGCCATGAGACATCAATGCGCTGCAACAAACTGTTCTTCGAATCATGGTCCAAGCAATCATTCAGTCTCATCACCAAACGGTCCGCTTCAGGCATGTTAGAGAACATGATCCTGCGTCCACCACCATCGCCATCAGCACCAACATGATCATCAACCTTAACCTTCGTCACCTTGCCACTTGAAACAAGAGCATGCAACTCTGGCCAAGACCAACATGAGCATGAAGAAGGCATGTCAAGCGAAAAATAGACGTCGGAAAATTCCGCACACTTCTTCAGCAGGCGTTTGAGAGATTTCAAGACACTTCTGAAAACCTTGTACTTCCCACCAGAACGTTTTTCACCCCCCACGCAAGCCCCTTCACTACTTCCAGGACCAGCACCTGATCGCAAAAGCGATGCCACGAATAGCACAGGTGTGCGCAGGTCGTTCCGGCACGCATCCTTCATTGTACCGATAAGGCTGTCCTCATCGGCCTTGGAGCTGATCAGCTCCTTGCAAGTTATGCGAGAGCAACCCTTAGTGGACTTAGGTACGGCGTAGCCGTTACCCAAGCCACAGAGGTCAACAATCATGCGGTCTGGCTTCCGTCCACCAGCCTTCGACGGCATGGCTACCAATCTCCCATCGCCAGTTGCCTGAAATTTCAAGGCTTTAAGCAATCTTCTGGAGATTTGGCTAGTCAACTCGCATTTATCAGATCGATCCTTAGCGTCCGAATCAGTCATGTGCAAATGTTTGGACGAGCACACATCAGACGACTTAGGATGCAGCGCGACGTTTGCGGCAATGTACTCCCATTCATCCTTGCAGTAGCCGAGCTCAACGGCGGTTCCGGGAGATACAGGATCCCGAAAGGTATAACGTTGCCCGTGAGTGCATCCTTGGATCTTGATGCTCTTCCACATGGCATCTTCCTGAAGTCCCTTGTACTGCTTGGTTTCCTGGACTGGTACTCGAGGAGGCACTTCGATGATGATTTGGAACCCCCATGATGCCGCTCTGCGCGCAATTCTTTGGACGACCTCCCCCCATGGGTAGTCTGTCCGCAATTTGGCCCTTTCAGGGTTGTCAGCGATTTTCCGACTCAGCCACGAATTCTTGCCCAACACCCCTGCACCAATGAAGATTACGGAGTTAGGGTTGTCCTTCCTCGCTTCCACCACATCAAAGATGTAAGCGCACATGGCGTCGTCAACTTCTCGCCCCATACTCAGAACATTTACTTGCAGCCCAGGGTCGTAGTGAGAATCGGGAGCATGCTGGGCGATGCAATCCTTGCCTGGAGCATACTCGTTCCACCAGTTCTCCTCATCGACTCCTATCAATGTCCATACCGTCACTGCCTTTGGAGCATCTTTGATAGTGATACGGTACTTCCACCGGCTGTAAGGATTCTTGTAAGCATGGACCAACCTTCCATCGTGGTCGAGGAATTGGATCACCAGACCCTCCTTGGGCTTGTTTTCGGCGAAATTGACCACGTGAGGCACAATTGCTCCATCATATCCTTGATATTCCCTTTTCTGTTCCGCCGCATCATGCCATACATCTTCGTACACCGACGACCATTGGTCATAACCAAATTGAGAGGCTTGACTTTTGGATTGGCCGTTGAAACAAAATCCCTGGTGCAATGTAAAGCCCTGGTACCCCCCATGGATGGCACGCGCCAGTGTGACAACCACCGCTCGCCATTTGGCGGGCAGGGCGCGCACATAAGACTGGCCTAGAGGCGGTTCAGGAATAGGCAAAAACGGCGGCGCAAGGACGTCCGCAATGGCAGCGGGGCGCAAATGCCCCCGCACGGGATGGTACTGAAACACAGCACGTTCCACGTAGCGGTCGAACTTGCCCGGTGTGTCAAGGATAGCAGCACGATCCTCCATCTGGTGCCACTGCCCTTCACGAAGAATCCAAGTCGACCGAAGGTAACGACCAGGCGGCAACGCAGAAGGCGGCCCCCGCAACATGCGCGGGAACTTGACAACCAGGATGGGGTCCACACTGTCATGTTCTTGCAAGCCTTCCTTACTCGACAATCCAGCGCGATACAACACCTGAGGGAGGATCGGCGTCTGCGTGTAAGGAAAACAAGGCACCTCGCTCTTGAACGAGTAGTGCTGCTGACCCTTCTCATCCGTGCTTTGGGTATGAGTAGGCCGCATCAGATCCATAATCTCTTGGGAGCCGATGAGATCCGGCGGAAAGATGTTGATGAGCTGACACGCATGTGTCCAGGACACGGAATCCTTGAACGACTTGGTGTGTATGTCCGCGGACATCTTGGCAGTGACCTCATAGGCAAGAGAAACGTAACCTTCCTGAAAGATAGAATGCATCCATCCAATGCAGATACCGTGGGTACGTTCCAAGTGACGCATAGTCGGATTCTTGCCCGTGCGAATCACCCCGATCATGGTCTGGTTGTCGTCGTAGAAGACGAAGTTGGGGTCTTGCCCCCCAAGCTGCTGCCACAACGTGATAGCAGGCAATCCAAGACGTGACATGGCAAAGTCGGCCGCGACAATCTCGGCCTCAGGTGTGGAATGACTCAAGCATCCCTGCCTTTTGCTAAGTCCCGCCAAGGGAAATCTTGTGTGAGAACCTTGAATGTGCAAGTGAGCACCGGAGGTAGATTTCAAACTTTCTCCACAACCTGCATAGTCCGCATCTGCAAACAGCCCGATGGACGAGTCCTCCAAGGAGTTCCCGACCCATCCAATCATCATGTGATGTTTGGACTGGTGCACATAGGCCATGAGATGATGAAGAAGAGCATCCTCCTTCTTGGTCCATTTCGTGATCTTGCGTGCGAGATTGTTGATACTGCGCAGAAGATCAAAGCGGCAAATGCGCGCGGCATAAAGCAATTTCATGAGAATGCTGGCTGCCTGCGGAGCAAGTGCGCCGCGATTGGCCTCGTTGATTTCCTCTTCCTCGGGCGCCTTGGGAATAGGTGGAGGCGGAACGAGCCGACCATCCTTATCAACAGGCATGGTGTGTCCACACCACGTGCATCGATGGCTTTTACCTGACTGTGCCGGAGCGCGAGCTGGGTGATTCTTAGTCTCCTCAGCCGGACTCGGCGATGGTACCGTCTTGAATTTTGTCGGATCGAACCCAGTCACGTCGCAGTACTTCTTGACTGTCATGTCCAGGTACGTCTCCATGTCGTAGGTAACGGTCTGCACCTTCGTTTTGTCATGCAACGTTGCCTCGCCCTTGGAGATGCGACAACCCAGATACAAGCCCAGCGGCGTTTCTTCTTCCAATCGAAGTTCTTGGCGCAGCATGTCCCAACCCTTGGGTAGATTCTCTTTGGGTCCTGCCATCTTGAGATCATCCACGTAGATGACAAGTAAGAGCTTCATTTGCGGGTGGAAATACAATGATGGCCATTCATCGCCAATCGGCTTGAACCCTACTTTCTGTACCGCGGTGTGGCAATGTTGTTCCCACATGGTTCCTGCGTCAGGATGTCCATATAGAGCTTTGATCAGGCGACATACCGGCCTACGGAATTTGTGCCGTTTCGCAGATGGATGCCAGGCTTCATCAGGCAGTTCAACCCAACATGGAGTGCCCGATAATCTAGCCTGAATGTATGCTTGGATAGCATCCGCCATCTGGACATCGTTGCCAGGAAGACATCCGTAATAATCTGCCCATCGTGAGGCGTCAAACGTAGCCGGGGAATTCCCCAAATCCTGAAACAATGCGGCTTCCATATTCTGGTCTTTGACCTGATCACCGAGTAGTACACCTCGCCCCTTGAACTTCCTGGCAGGATCGTCCTCTTTGAGCTGATAGTTCTTCTCGTATATCAGTCCATGTACTCGCGCCATGTGTACTTTCTCACCTTTCTTCTTTGCCTCAGCGACGACGTCGTCATATTCACGCGTAGTTGAGAAGTCAAACACCTCTTGGTCCCACAATCCCTTCCATTCTTTCATGAAAGCTTCCATGGCCTTGGGATTGTTGATCATCTCCTTGCGTGTGACGGGTCGAGTGACCATGGCATTGAAGCACGATCCTCCTGCATGATTCTTTTCCCGATGTACGTTTCTGTGAGAAGTCGTACACGGCATAGAAGGAATCCAGTTATCATCCATGACCATATGCGCCGGAACGGCCGGCACGACATCTGCCAAGAATTGTTCCTGTGTATATTGATCCACATAGGACTGTGCCCATGACCAACCATCGTCGTCATCAACGGACACGTTGAGTTGCAGATCAATTTCTTCACATGGGACAATCTTGGGAAAGATCATGTTGTCCAAAATCTTGGTGACTATCTTCTTTCCTATCACAGCCTTCTTCCGGTCTTTCTTGGCAACTCGAGCTTTGTCTCGCTTTTCTTTCTTGTATGCTGCCTTCTTCTCCGTTTCGCTCATCTTCTTCCATGCTTCCGGAGAATAAGAATGGATAGGTCGCCGTGTAGGAAGAGTTCGTCGACCGTCACTTCGGATCTTATACGGAACTCCCCTTTTGTCGATCTTGCAGGCTTCACCGTCATCGGTGAGATATACAATGCCGTCCCCTTTCTTCCCCGTACTCCAATGTTCAATCTCCTCGGGAGCCAACTTCTTTTCTTTCAAGATCTTGATAATCTCTCCAGGTTCTTCGATGTCTCCTTCGGGGATGAGTCTACCGGTTGGACCGACTTCGCGGGGCGATCGTCGATCTTTCCCAGTGACCTTTGGTTCAGAAGGAGGCGGTGCTGCACGTAGACCCAGCTCTTCGTCTAGTTCTTCGAGTCTTTTGTCTCCTATGGCATCAATAGCTTCATGTTCTGCTGACTTGAAGACTTCGCCGAGCGGCTCCGTCTCTATGTCAGATGGATCTATGTCCTGTAAGTCAGGATCTTCTCCGGGATCCGGTGGAGGAAGAAGTCCATTTGGATCATCGTCATCCCCGTCGCCACCATTTCCTCCGGGCGGACCGTCATCACCGTCATCGACGTCTTTTATCTCCTTGCCAGCGAGGTCAACGTTGTCCCTGAGTCCCTCAATGGTTGAATTCATCCTTTCGTACTCGGCTTTCAGGGGAAACGTTATCTCCTCTGGGAAGTAGATAACTTCTGTCTCGTACGGTCTCATCAACTTCCTGGGAACAGATGCGTCCATCGACAAGTTCGCGTTGGCAAATTCCTTCATATCCCAGACGCGATACTTCTTGGACCACCCTTGACCAGCAGTGATGATGTATCCGGCAAAAATGCCTGGAATCCCCTTTGGATCGAATTTGTTGCCATATGTCTTCGGCCTTGTGTCCGTCGGCTTGAAGAAGACTTTGGCACCAAAGGGTATGGCTTTTCCCTCGAAGTCCTTTCCAGTCATTCGCTTCCATGCTGAATCACCATCGCCCTCCACGTCTTCAACGTTGAGGTTCTGCATCACGCAATTAAGCGCAAAGGACCAGTATTGAGCGGGCAATCCGGCGTGTAGCATGGATGCTGCGACTGTGTTGATCACTTCTTGATTTGATCGTTCAGCGAGTGAATTGTTACTGGGTTTCCCTGGAAGGGAATGATCTATCACGATCTTCAACTGCGCCATAGCTGAATCGAACTCTGGTGCTTCATCACTATACGCCATATGAATCTTGCGTCTTCCCATAAGGCGTCTGATGGCCATGACGACTTCGTCAGTGCTCCTTGAAGCCGTGGGAATCGCTGCGATCATTTTGGTGGCGATGTCCCTGATGACTAGAACTTCACGTGCTCCGTCATCGAGTCCAATGCCTGCTTCGGCGGCCTTGCGCATGTCAAGGAAGTCGAACGTCACAAGATCTCCCCAGTGTTTGATCACACGTTGAAATGCACCTCGTTGTGTTCGCAAGTGCTTCATCTTCGCGCGTATGCACGATTCGCAATATGGATTGCGGTAGCGATGAGTACACAGATGTGCCAATGTCTTAGCTTCGGCTTTCAGTGTTCCGACTCTGGCCTTGCGGCTCGGCGCACCGTCGCCTTCCACATCAATGATCACCTCATCGTCACCATCCAATGGAATTTCACCCACTCCTTTTCCTTCGTCGTCGTCCGGAGGGCGTCCGGCCTCGGACTCTGGTACTTCTTCTATAGGAGGTTCTTGGGGTTCAGGATCAGGAGGTCGTTCGTGATCATCACCTTCTTCTTCTGCTTCAATCTCGCCCGGTGCAGCTTCAGCGGCAGCTGCGACGCTGACGTCAACATTGCCCGCTGTCAACGCACCCTTGAAGATTTCGGTGATCGCTTTGGCCTCCGGATCATCATGAACCAATGACTTGGAACTCCCGGCACGAACGTACGGGATGTCACCGTTCACGAACAGAGATATTCTCTTGCCCTGCGGGTTGATCATGAATGGTTCCCTTCCGGGAGGCCACACAAACCCGTAGTTGAAGTTCATACATCTCTTGCCTATGGAAAGCACCGACGGTGTGTCGTCCAACACATAAGCGTTGATCGGTTCCTCGAACGACTCAGTCTGGAAATTCGACACGAGATCGGTATCGGTGATTCCATTGGCTGTCTGAAATGATATGGGCTCTGGAGTCACGAGTGTTTCGAGACTGTGCTTCTCGATCTTCTTCTGAGATATGAGGTCATGACCACACCCAGTGTCCATGAGAAACTTGATCTTCTTCTTGAGGATGACTGGTTGAACCATGCATTTGAATAAGCCTTGATTGATGATCCGTTTGCTGTGTGCAGCATCGAGTTCGCGCTCAACGATGGAATCCTCACCGTCGTAGAACGAAACTTCTTCCACTCGAGACGTTCCTGGGATTCGTACGAATGAAACTCGATCTCCGCATTGATCATCATCGTCGTCAACCATGTCTCTCATGATCTGTGCCCTCAATCTCGCTTTGTGCTTGGCGAATTCCAAGCTCACGGCGCGATCCTCATCATTGATAAACGCTTCCATGTCGACGTACTTCACCTTCCGCTCTTTGTCTTTCTTCGATCTTCTAGGACACGAAGAAATGAACTTCACGTCATTGGCAAATGTCACATTGCGCTTTATCACTTTTCGGGTCGACGTAGTCGTTCCCGAGGATTCGTCATCTGTTGAACAATCCGAATCAGCGTCGCTGTCAACGGATGGACAATCTGACTCCTCCTCATCTTGTCTTGAAGATCGCTTCCATATAGCCGGAGCTGATGGATTCCACCTTCGACACAATCTGATGGCGGGTGCCGCAGGGAGTGCCTTGGCCTTGGCATTCGGCTTCGCTGGAGCTGCCTTCGCTTCGGATTTAGCTTTAGCTTTTGCCTTTGGTTCCGGAGCTGGGGTAGCTGCTGCCTCATGCTTGAAAGGACAATTCTCTCTTGAGCACGAGCCTGTGTTCTTGAACGAGTAGCATATCCTGTTTCCTCCTCCTCCAGATGGACTTGGAGTTCTCGTCCTCGGCGTGAAGGGTCGCTCTGGAGTCTTCTTCGAGTGACTGAATGGACACTTATCGCCATTTCGACACCCTGCATCTGTGAAATGGAACTTGCAGCGGATTTGCTTCTTGCTTTTGTCACCTCTGTTGTCCGCTGACTCACTCCTCGTCTTCTTCTTGGGCTTTGGCTTGGTCTTCGCATGACTCTTCGCTTTGCTTTGAGGTAGTACAGGTGTTGCTTTATCCGGCTTGGTCGGCGAAGCCTTGACCTTTGCGGATGGAGCTGCGTTAGGCGTAGGTTTCTCGGGTACCTTGGCCGGTGCAGCAAGCAAATCCTTGCCCTCAAGCATCTGGCGCAAGCCAATTTGAGTCTGAGTGAGATTTCTGTTCTCGTCTCCGCATGATGGTACGATCAATGATCTTCATCAGGTTGTCGTACGATCGGTCTTCATGATTGTAGGGCAAGTGTTCGTAATGCATGCCCAACTCCATCTTCATTGCGGGCGAGTCCTTGATCTTGCTGTACAAGCAATCACGGAGAGCTGTTTTGGATGGAATGTCCTCTGGTCTCATCCGTCCCAGAACTTCCAACCACGTCTGCTTGAACGTATGAAGCTTGTTGTCGCCTTGGTACTGGAGCTTCACCAAATACTCAAGAGTGATGATCATGTCAAGACGATCATGCGTTCGAAAACTTTCGTACATCATCGCGATGACTTGTCGTCCTTTGATGATCTTCACGTCAGGCCTGCTGATGTAATCGTTGGCCTTCCGGTTCACCTCGAGGTACAGGTCAGCTGATTTGTCACCACCGGCACGTAGCATTGCGACCATGGCGATCCCCAATTTGACGTCTATGCTCTTGAACTTCTTGTGTCCTGAATCATTCAATGCTTCGACATCAGGGAATGGGTTGAACGCTGGTGCCAGCCATAACATCCAGTCCTCATGATGTGGGTCGGCTGATGCCCCTAAGACATTTGCCGTGCACACGGATCGCCAGTTGTTGAGATGAGTGAGAGTAGGCCATGGAGGAACGGTCACTTTGTCGGCTTCCCTCCTGGAAATTCTCACCTCTGTGACTTCAGGATCCGCGTCTCCATCAGGATCACGCGCATGCGAACCAGGATCCGATTCAGGTTTGCCCCCTCCGCCTTTCTTCTTGTCATCATCATCATCAGGCGGATCTGGAGGATCATACCCCGTGCCGGTTCCTTCATCATGCTCGTCCTCTCCGTTCTCGTCGCCAGCTTCATCACCGTCATCGTCTCCTTGGTTTTCCTGAATCGTTTCAGCGAATAATCTCCACTCATCACGATCAGCTCTGAGACGTTGTTCGGCTTTCTGAGCCTTGAGTACTTCACTTCGCAGATCAGCAATCTTCTCTTCGTACTGTTCCGCGATCTCTTTCTCGATCTGACGTCTTCTTGCTTCATGAATGGAATCGTCATAGGCAATAGGGGGACCGATGAGGTCGTTGCCCTTCGTAGATGCGGTAACACCGTCGATACCGACAGGTCTTGAGGAGCTGGCCGATGCAGTGGACTTCGATCCCAACATCCCGCGATCCCCCAAGAGTTCGCGTAGCTGTCGATCACGCACGGCTGCCGCATCACTTTTCCCATGAAATCCGCTTGGTATGCCGAACAAAGTGGCTGCACTAGGCGTGGAACGCGCAAGTGCTGGGCTGCTAATACCTGGCACGTAGTGCTCGGGCATTGCATCCGCCACGATTGGCATTGAACTGCGGCCAGTGAAGAAGTTTCCACCGGTGAATGGAATTCCATCCATCACAAGGTTCTTGTCCTTGTCCGATTCCGAGAATGCGAACTTCTCTTTGGCGACTGGACTAACTTGACTTGGGGACCGTATTTCAGGGGATCGTACCTCATCTCCTACGGAAAATGCAGGCATTACTTCCTTTCCTACGTGCTCCCAGCCAGACTCAGTAGTCCTCGAAGACATGGGCATGCTCGAAGGTCGCGTCGCTCCTCCTTGATTGGAGTTTCGCGCTGCCTCCAATTCGCTGCGTGTCCTCGCTTGAAGATCTTCTTGTGCTTTGAGCGTTTTCCTGAGTTCACTCAGCTCGTCGTGCAAGGTAGGCAATGATCGCCTTGCATGATCTTCATTCTGATGAAGTCGATCCTCTGCTTCTTGCATCCTCTTCACAGCCATTTTGCGGTACTCTTCCTCTTCACCAAGACGTTCGCGAAGCCGAAATCGTTCTTGTTCAATGGCTGCGCTGTTTCCAGCTAGCCCTTGGATCTCGTTCACAGCCCGCAACTCCTGGTTCTTGACCAAGTGGAATCGTTCCTGCATTGCTTGTAAGGCTTGTTCCGAACTTGCTGTGTTTGACCGGAGGACCAAGTTCTCTCTGGCGTGTTCATGAAGTTCATGAGTCAGACGCTCATACTCACGTGCCATAAGCTCACCATCGCCTTGCGCTCTTGCCTCCAACTGCACAAAGTTAGTGGCTGCCTCCGTGCGGAACACGTGTAGCTGTTGAGCTAACTCCTCGGCAACGGCATGTGCTTGACGTTGTTGAGCAGAGTTCTGTTCATCCATGCGAAACAAAGCTGTTTCATAGTCTCGCTTCATCTCCTGATTGACATTGTTGATGTGCCTCATGGCTAAGCATGCATGGTCACGTTGTCGTTCCAATTCTTCAATGCGAATTCCAGATCCTTCATCTTCTTGTTGCATCTCCTTGATCTTGTCCATCAGGGTCTGGACGATTCCTTCGTATTCTTGCACCTGACTGCGATAGTACATCTGCTGTGCAAGGTTCGATGCTTCGAATTGTTGCGAAATCGTCAGTTCCTGGTAGGCATTCGGACCATCAGCTATTGCAGGCGTGGCCACGGATGACGCATCACCACGCGCAGGAATCGTATCCAGAGTCATGTCCAGATCGTCAGTATCGCGTGGTTGATTGGTAACCATCCGATTCCAAGTCATGGACTTGTCACGCCCACGAGTAGCCGAAGTCCTCGATCGTGCTGAAGAGCTTCTCGAAGATGATGGTCTTGACTTCTTTTCCAAGGTCTTGACTCCTTTGTCCTTGGCCCTGGACGTAGTCCGAGGTGCCTGAAAACCAGACGCTTCGGCCCGTCGTTCTGAAGCCTTGCCCGTCCTCGAACCTGTGGATGTCGGACGCGAAGGCGTAGATGCTCTTGGTAGACTCTTTGCTTTCCCCTTGGGAACTGCCTTTGCAATGGCAAGCGCAGAAGATTGACCTTTGTCATCTTCCGTGGAGCTATCAACGGATTGCACCACTGTGTCGTCAGCTGTTGACTCACCAACGGCTGGCGCTGCCACATCGGCACCGAAAGTCATTGTCGTATCTTGGCTTGATCCTGAGTTCATTGTGGTCGTAGTAGATCAAGTAGTCGTTGCTGTAGAAAGGCAGAGCCGCGTACGGCTGATAACCTGCGTGGGGGATTGATCTCGACTTGGTTGCTGCTCTCCCCACCAGAGCTGTAATGAATGTAGGTGTGGCTGGCTAGCACTCTCCACAGACTGGACCCTGTCTCTCCCTCTTACTTCCACACGTGCGATCCTATGCAGGCAGAACCGGCGGCCGTTCCTTTTGCACTCACTGCCGGCGGCGGTTCGTCTGTGCAACGGGATAGCTCTGATTGCTCAGGATAGAAGACACATATAGCACTTAGCTATGGGCATTGACTTGAGCCAAACGTTGCGTTGGCGGTCACATAGAAAGGTAAAGATGAGGGATGCGTAGCATGCCCCCTAGAGTCGAGGGACGCGTAGCGTGCCCCCTTCTCTTGCACTTTACACGGTCTTGCTCACAGCTCTTATAGTGACACCTTAGAACCTGACAAGGCATCGCAGTCCGTTCGCAACTACTACTACTACTACTACTACTACTACTACTACTACTACTACTACTACTACTACTACTACTACTACTACTACTACTACTACTACTACTACTACTACTACTACTACTACTACTACTACTACTACTACTACTACTACTACTACTACTACTACTACTTAAACTACAACTACTACTACTACTACTACTACTACTACTACTACTACTACTACTACTACTACTACTACTACTACTGGCTGCTCCCCACCCCCGACACCCACACAGAGCAGGTTTTGAGCAGGCAAGCTTGTGCACCAAAGAAACCACGCTCAAAAGCTGCTCCAAAACCAGCCGCCAAAGGCCACGTAGACACTGAAATTTGGTGCACCACGGCTCGCGAACAGAACCCCAAGCAGAGCAACATTTGAGCAGCTGTGCTTTCTTCTAATATTGGACATGCTCCAAAACTGCTCGCGGAGGCGGCTCCCCACCCGAGACCCGCAAAGAGCAGGTTTTGAGCAGGCTAGCTTCTGCACACAAGAAACCATGCTCAAAAGCTGCTCCAAAACAAACCGGCACGGAACAGAACCCAAGCAGAGCAACACTTGAGCAGCTTTGCTTTCTTGTAGCTTTGAATATGCTCCAAAACTGCTCGCGGAGGCTGCTCCCCACCCCCCGACCCCCACACACAGAGCAGGTTTTGAGCAGGCTAGCTTCTGCACCAAAGAAAACGATGCTCAAAAGCTGCTCCAAAACCAGCCGCCAAAGGCAAAGTAAACACTGAAATTTGGTGCACCACGGCTCGCGAACAGAACCCCAAGCAGAGCAACATTTGAGCAGCTGTGCTTTCTTCTAATATTGGACATGCTCGAAAACTGCTCGCGGAGGCTGCTCCCCACCCCCCGACACCCACGCAGAGCAGGTTTTGAGCAGGCTAGCTTCCGCACCAAAGAAAACATGCTCAAAACCTGCTCCAAAACGAGCTGGCAAAGTACACACTGGAACCAGCAGAGCAACATTTGAGCAGCCTTGCTTTCTTTTAATATTGAACCTGCTCCGAAACCGCTCGCGGAGGCTGGTCCACACCCCCGACACCCACACAGACCACGTTTTGAGCAGGCTAGCTTGTGCACCAAAGAAACCATGCTCAAACGCTGCTCCAAAACCAGCCGCCAAAGGCAAAGTAGACACTGGAATCTGGTTCACCACGGCTCGGGGGCGAACAGAACCCCAAGCAGAGCAAGTTTTGTGCAGCTTTTCTTTCTTGTAATATTGAACATGCTCCAAAACTGCTCGTGGAAGCTGGTCCCCCCGCCGACACCCACAGAGAGCAGGTTTTGAGCAGGCTAGCTTGTGCACACAACAAACCACGCTCAAAAGATGCTCCAAAACAAGCCGCCAAAGGTAAAGTAGACACTGGAATTTGGTGCACCACGGCTCACGAACAGAACCCCAAGCAGAGCAACATTTGAGCAGCTTTGCTTTCTTGTGATTTTGAAGACGCTCCAAAATTGCTCGCGGAGGCTGCTCCCCACCCCCGACACCCACACAGAGCAGGTTTTGAGCAGGCAAGCTTGTGCACCGAAGAAACCATGCTCAAAAGCTGCTCCAAAACCAGCCGCCAAAGGCAAAGTAGACACTGGAATCTGTTGCTCCACGGCTCGCGAACAGAACCCTAAGCAGAGCAACATTTGAGCAACTGTGCTTTCTTCTAATATTGGACATGCTCCAAAACTGCTCGCGGAGGCGGCTCCCCACCCGAGACACCCACACAGAGCAGGTTTTGAGCAGGCTAGCTTGTGCACCAAAGAAACCATGCTCAAAAGCTGCTCCAAAACAAACCGCGATCTGGTTAGCACGGAACAGAACCCAAGCAGAGCAACATTTGAGCAGCTGTGCTTTCTTCTAATATTGAACATGCTCCAAAACTGCTCGCGGAGGCTGCTCCCCACCCCCGACACCCACACAGAGCAGGTTTTGAGCAGGCTAGCTTGTGCACCAAAGAAACCATGCTCAAAAGCTGCTCCAAAACCAGCCGCCAAAGGCAAAGTAGACACTGAAATTTGGTGCACCACGGCTCGCGAACAGAACCCCAAGCAGAGCAACATTTGAGCAGCTGTGCTTTCTTCTAATATTGGACATGCTCCAAAACTGCTCGCGGAGGCTGGCTCCCCCCCCGACACCCACAGAGAGCAG